>CM065054.1:46442813-46617813 GCA_032883995.1 Coronaproctus castanopsis
ATTTTAATTTGATACGAGTATTGGACGTAATAAATGTTTATTTCATCGTACAGGATCTAGAAATATGTTAAATAAGTTTACGAATGAGTCCTTTCGTTCTTATGAAATCTAAAATATTATCCGTATTTCGACCGTTTAATTCTACTAGCACAATGGAAATATTTACCGTACTCTCAAACTGAGTGATAATTCTGAACAGGCAGTCTGCAACCCCGATCATGTTTTTTTTTATTGCTCTGCTGTGGCGCCGTTGCGTTCGGAACGTTACCTTGTCTTAGAGTATTACACCTCGTGTAATGTGTCGTCCCTTCACCATCTAGATAATCTACAATTATTCCCCCATATAGCGGCATTTCTAGAGAAGTCAGCATCCTTGATTAAGATATAGATAGTCCCCACAGTATCACGTTGGGCAAGCTGTAAAGGTAGCTCCATTAAAAAAAAAAACCTTTAACCATTTCCGTGCTGTATCTATTGTTGCTTTTTAGATTTTTAAACCATTTTATTCTATTTCATAACCCCTTAGGGCGTACTTTTGGCCCGATACTACTGCAATATTTTTACGACTAGTTTCTTTTTATATTTGGATTCCTAATCTCGGCTTAATTTAATACATGTGCGTATGTGTGCACATTGGGTCTCCCAGAATTTTTGATATGATGTTTTAATTGTTTGTAAAAGGACTGTATGTAAATCGGTAATGCGCGTTGATTTTATTGCTTTTAGATTTGTAGCAGACGTTTTAACTATATCAAATTTTCGCTCATCTCAAACTAGATTTTGACCATAATCATCATCATAATTATAATAACCTAAATACCATTGCTCAGCTAGCGGACGTCGATTTAATCCTGAATAATTAAATAAATAAAATATTTTCTCTTGATTTTGCTGATTCGCTAAATTAACTTATACCGCGTTTGTATGGAGCGATTTTTCGAGATACAACTAATTAAATGCTAGTAAATCTATTTAAATATATACATATAATTTTTATACTCCTTAAATTTGTTACTTTTATTTCGCTGTGAATACATGATAACCTTCTTAATATATATATATATATATATATATATTTATATATTGATGTGTAAGTTGGTTGACTTGGTTTCCATTTTGCATTTTTTTACGGTGTATTTTCCAAGTATTCACTTAATTTCACACTTGTTTTATATACAGTTTCGTTATTTACAAAATATGCAATATTAATTAATATTGATCGAGGTACTTGTGTGGTTTAGCTACAGTTTAATTCTTGAATTACAACTATCGAAATGAACATTCAACTTAGAAATCGAAATATTCTTTCAGACCCGAACATTAAGCGTAGCTATTGCTTTACGGCTGGAGCGACTGCTGCTGATTATATATTACCAGTGTAGCCACTTTTGAAAATAGAGAGATAACGAGTATATAGAGAAATTGAAATCCGATAGCGGTCGATATTCTAGATAACGATATTAATTATTCTGCGATAAAGAAACTACCGCCGATGCGAATACCAAAGATATAAAAAAAAAAAATATTTATGGAATTAAGCTGCAGAGTGATGTGCTACAATGTTTGGAGAAGCAAACAGAAGCAATTACAGAGAACATAAGTGATTTATTTAATAATGAAATAAAAAAATACTAGAACAAAAAATAACGGAACAAGATAACAGAATAAACAGACTAGAACTACTAATTAGAAGTAGAAATATAATTCTTTATGGCGTAAAGGAAAACGATCATAGAAAAGACGTGGAAAAGAAAGTTTTGGATATATTAAATAAGGAAGCGGAAATAGCACATGCGATGAAGAGGTGGAATTTGTCAATAGAATAGGCAAAAAAAACTGACGGGAAAACAAGACCTACACTAGAAAAGCTAGCAACGGAGAAACTAAAATCAAAAACATCGCATAAAGTAAAATCGCTTAGAAAGAAGGTTATTTATCTAGAGGAAGATTTCCTACCGCAGGTATTATTAGAAAAAAGAAGAAAACTAGCGGTGGAAATGAATGGAAAAGAGGGCAAATTTGCCGTAATGAAATATGTTAAGTTAATTATAAAAGAAAAAAATGGGTCACAATCCAGAAAAAAAGTACCGAACTGCTTATAATGCAAAAAATGAAGTTAAAAGTCAAACAAAAGCCGAACAACCGAAAATGATAGAATCGAGGCTGTGAAATGAGCATAATACACGCTCAAAAGACAATACCGAAGCGCTTGCGAAAATAGCAGCTAACTGGAGCGAAGCTAGCAAGTTTAACTAAAAAAAAAAAACAAACAAAAAATTTAAACATATCAATAAGTCACCCAGATGGTGCGGACGGCCAGGGTGCACTAGTCCAAAACCTCCCAAGTATTATAGATTGTACTAAAGACTTTTCCGAAAAATTCCCGGGAAAAATCAACTGGAAAATCATATACCTTCACCGTAGGAACATTTAATGTAAGGACACTAAAGTCCATAGATAATCTCACCGAACTAGAAGAAGCTATGGGAAAAATCAATATAGACGTTCTAGGAATAGCAGAGGTACGAGGGGAAAGCATTATAATTACAAAGTACATATTATGTATTCCATAGGCGAAACGACAATATGGTGTTGGTTATTTGGTAAAAGCGAGTCTTAAAGATAAAATTATAAAGTTCGAAGGTTTTTCAGAGAGAATAACTCTTATCAATTTGGAGTTGAAGAAAGATCATCACCTAAGAATAGTACAGATATATGCGCCAATTTCATCGGCGGAGAATGAGGAAGTTCAGAAATTTTATAACGCATTAACTAGAACAATATCCGAAACCAAAAAAAAGATGTAATAATTTTGGTGCGTGCTTGAAAATGACGTAACTGTCGAAAAGCTTCGCGATTAAAAAACTTTTAGTGATTGTGTTATATTTTGTTCGGTTTATTATTAACTTTAAATAAAGGACACCTTTATAATAATGGGCGACTTCAATAGTCAGATAGGGCACAGGAATAAAGAAGAAGTTGGATTCATAGTCAGATAGGGCACAGGAATAAAGAAGAAGTGAAGCGACAAAAACAAATTGAACAAATATTACAAAATAATAGAAGTACTAAGCAGATTAAAACTGAGCTACACTTTGATCTTAGCCAACAGGCAGAGAAGAACCAGCACGTTTGGACCTATTTGTAAATTTCTCTATAATCTATTAAATGGGAAAGTAAAAACTTTATTAATTGAACATAAAAATGATGCATGGAATATGACGTTACAAAATTTAAAAGCCAAATAGCTTGTGGAAACTTACAAAAACAATGAATAAAACACATCGCAGCATAGCGCTTGAATGTGGGGGACATATAGCTTACTCTGATAGTGAGAAAGCAGAGGCTCAATTTTATTCAGGCATACATACACAAAAAATAATAATAAGTCCTTACACCCTGTAGCTTCCCATCTTACTACGCCTAATCAAGTTCAAGTGTGGAAACACATTAAAAAATTAAAGAATAAAATATCCACTTGATAACATTCCAGCTATTTTATTAAAACACACGCCCATTCTTCTAACAATTATCATTAAATCAGACAAAAATACTTTCGCACTGTATGGAAATCCCTAATTATAATAACCTAACAAAGACATCAGTCATCCTAAACATATTAGGCCGATTAACTTAACATTAGCAAAATAATGGAAATTACTAAGTAATCTAACTAAATTTGCTAATGATAATATTACCGGATAATCAATTTGGTTTTAAACATAATCTTTCTACAGTACACGCGATGGCTACTGTGTGCGACGCAATAACGGATAAGTTTTAAATGAACATACAGGACTTTTACTCATTGATATGGAAAAAGCTTTTGATACTGTATGGCACCGTGGTCTAAAAAATGATAAAACTCCACTTTCATCCTAATCTGATAAGTAAACAGCTATTTAACAGAAACTTTCTAGTAAGAATCAAAAAGGATTACTCCCCGCATCTAAAACCATCCATGCGGACGTTCCGCAGGGTTAGTATATTGGGTCCGTTCTTATTCTTATTATATATCGATGATATTCCTCAATTTAAAGATGTCCATAATATATGCCATATCAAGAAATTGTCGCCATAGTTGCTACCAACGACTGAGAACAGTCAATTGGACAAAAGAACAAGAAGATAATATATGCCGATTACATTGCATTATTAACTTCGTCATTCAGAGTTATAACTAATAGACTGCAACAAAAGTTTACAATGATCAATCCTAAACAAATGGCAATTAGCTGTCAATATTGTTAAAACGGGGGCTATGCTCTGAAAGAAGGCTATCAAACCTGAAGTTACATCGATTAAACCGTACAATGGAAAGATTAAATACGTAGGCGTTATACTCGATAAAAAATTGAACTTTTGAGAAACAAATTAATTATAAATAAAACTAGAGCGAGAATGTTTTTCCATATTTTCAATAAAACATCCAAACCAAAATATTCGAAATAAATTAATTATATATAAGTCAATTATCGAACCACTATTAACCTTCCTGTGTGTTCTGTATACGTGCCTAAAACTACATATCAAAGAATACAATACAGAATGACTGCTGCCGAATCATATTAAATTTGCCCAAGTACACAAAGATACAATTAATGTATGAAATGTCGAACTTAGACTTCATTCGTCTCTCCCTGTCAAAGCAATATCTAACCATAATTACGAATCATTAGCTCTAAGATATAAAAAATATAAACACAAGCGTCTGAAACATAAATTTCGTGTCATAAAAGTGTCAACAATAATATTATGTTAAAATAAGTATAAAATAAATTATTTCATATCGATATTATAACTGAATGTGTGTTTCCTCTCCTTTCTGTAGTTGGGTTTTTTGTTTGTTTTTCCTAGCATAAATTAATATTTAATCTATACATAAATGAAAATATATATTTTATTATTGTATTTATAGGAACTTTACATTGGATAAGGCCTACGAGCCGGTGTACCAATAATTTATATTGTCAAATAGTTTACATCTTTGATTTATATGAATATGAACAAAAACTGAGCTAAGAATTGGAAATAACTGGTTAATAGGACTAGATAAAGGAACTGTGGAAAGAAGACGCAAATTAATAAATCAAATTACTACACATTATTACAAAAATTTATATAAAGATGATAGCAACATCCAAGAGGCGATGAACATAAATTACATGACACAAAAGGACAAAGACGACACTACATCGGTACCGCCGATCCTGCTAGCAGAAATCAAAAAAGCTGTAAATAAAGCTAGACTAAACAAGGCACCATGACACGATAAAATAATAAATGAAAGCATCAAATATGCAGGAGAAAGGTTACTTATAGAATTGGAAAAGTTATTCAATGAAATAATTGTAACAGAAACAATTATTCCAAGTGAATGTGAAAAAATCTGACATAATTCTTCTACATAAAAAATAGATAAAAAAGAAAAGATAGAAAATTATTAATCAATAATACCAACAATACAAAAAATTTTCTCTACCGTAATGTGGTCGAGACTACGTAACCAGACCAGCCTCGTGAACAGGCGGGTTCCCGTAGCTCGTATTCAACAATAGATCACTTACATGTTATTCATAAATTAATAGAGAAGAAGTATAGAGTACAATATACCGTTATTTTTAATGTTTATAGACTATACTAAGGTCTTTGATTCGGTAAAGCAATCATACATATTTCAAGCACTACAGAATGAAGGCTGTTAAACAAAGCTAACAAGACTAATGATGAAAATGTATAACAGCGTTGAAGCTAGAATAGAAACAGATGTGGATGGAGAATATTTCTCGTTAGCACGCGGAGTACGCCAAGGAGATCCGTTATCTTCAATTTTGTTCAACTGCGTCTCGGAGGAGGTTTTCAAAACGCTAGACTGGTCGGACATATCGGAATTAATTTAAATGGAGAATTATTGAACAACTTACGCTTTGCAGACGATGTGGTGCTAATTGCATCCTGCTTCAACCAGTTGGAGCAAATGTTTTTCCCTCTGCAGCTAAATGGGAATAAATCGGGATTAAAAATAAATAACGAAAAAACAAAAATTTTATGTCAAGAAAACAGAGGCTTCATACCTATAGGAAATAGCAATATAGAACAAGTCACCGAACTTACATATTTAGGTCAACTAATTTCATTTAAAAGCAAATTAACAGCCGAAATTCACCGCAGAGTGGCAATAACATGGAAAAAGTACTGGATGATGAAATTAATTTTTAAGAGCAATATCCCGCTTAATCTAAAAAACGTGGCTTTTAACAGCTGCCTGCTACCGAACTTACATATTTAGGTCAACTAATTTCATTTAAAAGCAAATTAACAGCCGAAATTCACCGCAGAGTGGCAATAACATGGAAAAAGTACTGGATGATGAAATCAATTTTTAAGAGCAATATCCCGCCTAATCTAAAAAACGTGGCTTTTAACAGCTGCCTGCCACCATCCTTAACTTACGGTTCCCGAACATGGTCGATGACGCAAAGACAGGAAAATATTCTAAGAACCTGCCAAAACAATTTCGAAAGATCAGTATTACAAATCAAGAAACATTGGATAGGGTCAAATTAAAAACGATTAAGGAACAAATGGGTGATAATAGGTATGTCATAACTTTAATCCGCGCGCTGAAATGGAAACGTGGATGACATGTCATAAGATACAGAGATCAACGGTGGACGAAGAAAGTAACGTAATGGTTCCTGGCGTACCGCAAGAGAAAAAAGTCACTACCGTTTACACGTTGGGATGACGACTTCAAAAAATTCCTGGGTTTCAGACGCGCTTTGTATAGATTGGCACAAAACAAACGCAATTGGGAAAAATTGGGAGAGGCTTTCGCTCAAAAGAGCCTAGTATGACTACATTCGAAATTAATTTTAGAAATAAATTTTAGCTGTGACAGATATTTATAAATTGTTAATTTAGTTATGCTAAATAAAGGTTATTATTACTATACATATATATATATATATATATATATATATATATATATATATGCTTTATATATATACTTTATATATTCGAAGAAGATTAGATTATGCACATTTACACACACACACATGTATATATATATATATATATATATATATATATATATATATATGTAATACTTGCACGTGTATATCTTATACGAGGTTTGTGTTCTATTTGAAATCTTCTCTAATTTGTCACCGTATCTTCGAATAATCTAGCGGTACTCTTTCGAACAACAATTGCAATTTCATTCTTTGAGAATTTAAGATCTCCGTAATTCGTTCTATTTGTTATATGTCGCGTCGCATCGATGCAATAACAAAACGAAACAACGGTATATTTGCATAGTGACATTTACATACAATGATGTTGATAATGAATAATACCTTACCACCTTTAATAATATATTTATCATCGTGATTTGATTATAAATATATATAATGAAAATTAACAGGAAAAATATATCACTAAAACCTGTAAAACCAGTTTTTTATACTTAAAAGTAATTTACCATTTATCATAATTTACCACATATATATATATATATATATATATATATATATATATATATATATATATATATATATATATATATGATGATTACGAAAAGGTAACTCCGATTTTCTAATACAGAGCAAAGTTTATACTATATAGTTAGTAAAATGCATTGATCGGAAGTTTATATAGGTTGGTCTTATTATACTTCGTATAGATCGTTTTTAGTGTCGCCACCGGAATCCTAATCTCTTATTAGGCCTAATGTGTGAATTAGTGCTAGATATGAATACTGAGTGAAAAATTTTAGCGGACATGTTTAATACATAATCCTTCAGATAGGGTAGATTAGTAATTTCATGCATAAATGAGATTCTTTCGTATTTTGACGTATTCGATACGCATCGGTGTCATCTATTTTGTATTGTAGTTGTTTACATGCCGAATTTGAAGTAGAACCATACTGTAAGCGCACGTAAGTTACCACCGGGCGTGTATAAGAGTTTTATAAAGAATCATGTTATTACGAGAGTTCGGGAAGGAAATTATTATGTAGTTTCGTACCTGTTAGTATTACTATTTTCACATCATCTCCATAGTTAGCATTTCCGATGTCAAATGCTGCGCTCTAAAAATTTATAGAACGCTAATAGCTTGTTTTCAGCCGATACTAAAGTATCCGTCTTTCCGAGTATAATTAACTTAATGTAATATTTATACGTACCATCTTATTCCGTACCTGTTAGTATTACTCTTTTCACATCATCTCCATAATTAGCATTTCCGATGTCAAGTACGCTCTAAAAATTTGTAGAACGCTAATGGCTCGTTTTCAGCCGATACTAAAGTATCCGTCTTTCCGAGTATAATTAACTTAATTTAATATTTATTTCATATTTCGTTTAATTATGACGTGTTTTATCGAATTTCATCGTTTATATACCGAAATATTTCACGTTTCCCTTATCGGGATTTAAAATATACTTCGTATAGATACAACGAGGAGCGCTTTAAAACATTTTCGAAAAAGCTTTTAAAATAGACGAAGAACGATTACGCCACATCTACCGTTATGCGGTCGACATCGGAAGAACAGTAAATCCTTGAAATAAGTTTAAAAATTTCCAACCATTTTACGACCGTCTCGTCCGATACGGATTTCTTCCCAATCGCCATTGAAGGCTCTGTAAGTGTTCGGGATTCCGTCGTTTGGTTATCTAATCCGCCGTCGGGTAACGGTTCATTTTTGAAGCCTCAATTTAGGAGCATCTGGACGCATCTTCTGCGACTAGTTCGGAAACGGTTGAGACGTACCCATGTCTTTCGTTCTAGGTCAATCCCAAACAGTCTATGATCTCGTGTTGTTCCTTGTCCGAATTTCGCATTTTCCATTCCTATCTCTATATGCTGTTACCGAATCGAAACCCTCCGAAAAGAGCTTTTGCACAGCTTTTCGATGAGCTGGTTTTCTCGATTTCAGTCATTTCGTCTGCGTGTATAAATGAACTTTCGTTATTTCAATATTTTCACCATTTTTTCACTGTCGTTATTTTTTTCTAGGAATATGAAAATGAAATTCTACTTATTTTATTTACCTTTTTTCTTATCCTACCTTATACATACGTGCCTTTATTTTTCGCCGTTTAAAGTAGCTGGTTGACTTTCGTCAATTATCATAGTTCACCTTTCACGTAAGCGATATTTTATTAAACACGCGCGCACACATGCACGAACTGTACACAAAATAAACGTAAATAGCGGTATAGAAGAAAAATAACACATAGAAATATTCGGCAACCCTCTTTATCGGATTTTCCATTGTTAGAAGATATTTCTTTAGGCACGATTTATAATCGCTTCTTTTAGATGAAGAAAAACTTTTACTACAACAGAAGCTTTTAGAGATGGAAAAACTTTTTAATCTTTATAGAAGATTAACTTTCTCTTAGGGTACTTGGGCGCGCGCGCACACACACATACATATATATATATATATGTGTGAATTATTCTGCAGACGTACGAGCGTGAGATTATTATCATCATCGTTTGTAATTTCTGATGAGGAAAGATATAGTTTTATTAAATTATCCTTTCCATCTACTTCTATAAATTACGAGAAAACGTACGAATACTCTGAATTCGTTCATACACACTGCCGATAAACCTACACACTAACACACATACATACGCCATGGAAATGTTCTATTTTTTTTTTTTCGTTTTACATAAGAAGAATAATCGTTATTGGTAGTAAAGTAACGTTATAACCGAGAACACATCGAACTAGTTTATTATTCAGCTCCGAGACCGAAGTTTATTGCAGAATTTCTTTCGTTTTAAATTTCGTATAAAGTCCGTGAGATAAATCAGAAGAATATATTACATAAATATATATATATATATATATATACATGTGTGTGTGTGTGTGTGGTATTTTTTTTATTTTAACATTTTCTTATATTTATTATTTTTATTATTATTATTGCGATTACCATCGGTGTCGTAATAATTTATAGTTGTAGTTGTTGACGTAATTTATTCGTTTATATTATTTTCATTTCTATCTTATTATAAAATACACATATATACTAAACCCGTATTACATGTGTTAACTATTAGTAAAATCTATATAAACGGGAATGACAACAATATCATAGACGGTAAGTGTGTGCGCTTTAAATGAAAAGATGTACAGACAGGCCGATATAATAACTTTGTCCGAATCATAAAGACATACTATATATATATATATATATATATATATATATATATATATATATATATATATATATTTATATATATAGCCCATATATATTCGCATATATAGACGCATATAGTTAGCGTTTTTTTTTTGTTCTTGTTCTTTTTTTTGAAAATTCACTTTCATAGAAATAACGTATCGATCAAATATTAAAAAATCACTACTTTATTGGAGTAGAATTTCGTTTCATAAATTTTCCGAGTTATAAACGAAGTTTTTCGACAAATATCAAAAGAGGAGACAACCTTAACGTTTCTCCCCATTATATATATATATATATATATATATATATATATATATATATATATATATATATATATATATATATATATGTATATATATAAATATAAATGAACAAACATTTGTTTGGTTAAGTACTGAGCTGTCTTTATATTAGTCGTGCTTCTTACAACAAGTATTTTTCCGAAGAAATGGTTAAAGAATTTCAACAGCGCTGAGGATTTTCGCTGTACTAAGCTGTTATTTAAGTTGACATACTTGCGGAAAGATCCGGTTGTAAATATTTCGGGTCGGATTATTTTAGAACACAATGAAGTTGATGTTATATTTATATCGGTTCTAGATGGAATCCAGTGATCTAAATGTGGACAAAGTGATACGGTTATACATATCATAGGCTGATGTAACTATCGACATATTAAATTATTTTTTTTTTTTTTTTTTTTTTTTTTTTTTTTTTAACATCGTACCAGCACTTAGTGCTACTAACAACGTAGATCACGGATAAGAGAGGGGTTTAATCAAGTGCCTCCATTAAGGCAGAAGACTGCGATGAGGAAGAAGGAATGTACAATATGGGAATGAGATTGGGACGAAATAATGATAATAGGAATAAACAGGTACAATAATAGGAGAAAAAGACATCGTCTGGAAGGAGAAGGGAGACTGAAATCAATTAGGTGATAGGAATAGCATCGCGACACCACTTTCTTCTCAAACGTCTTGGCGGATTATCTGGAAGACACGATGTGTGCATTCTGCGGATGATTGGATTGCTGCTAACCTCGAACTTGTCGAATAATTTTTTATATTGCTGTATATGTATGTCACCGACATAAGGAATCCTAAGATCGTTATGTAAAGTCCGATTGGAGACGTAGGCAGGAGCGGACGTGATGGTACGAAGTATCTTCGATTGCTGCTGTTGTATTCTTCGAAGATTGCTTTTGCAGGTACTTCCATACAGCTCTATTCCGTAACGCCAAATAGGAGCGATTACTGAAAGATAGATGATCCGTTTAGTCGTTAAATTTAAAATTGACTTCCGACCTAATAATGGATACAGCAATTTTGCACGAGTAATGATTGTTCTTTTTGTCTGTGCCCGGTGTAGCCTCCGTGTAAGCCTCTTATCCATAATTAAGCCAAGATAACGTACCGAGTTTGCTTGAGTAATTTCTTCA
The DNA here is from genome assembly GCA_032883995.1 of Coronaproctus castanopsis. Taxonomy (NCBI): domain Eukaryota; kingdom Metazoa; phylum Arthropoda; class Insecta; order Hemiptera; family Monophlebidae; genus Coronaproctus; species Coronaproctus castanopsis. Next base: position 46,454,466 of record CM065054.1, read on the forward strand.
TTATTGATTTTCAGTGCTGAACAGCTGACTTTTCTATTTGTAAATACAACGTGTTTGCACTTATTCGGGTTAAATAGCAGACGCCAGCTCTGTGCTCATAGAACTAACCGATCTAAATGGTTTTGAACTACTGTATTTGCATACATGACGTCTGAGTTGGACGCAAGGATAGCTATATCATCGGCAAATGATGCTAAGATAGTCTGATTACTGGTTGGTATGTCTGCTGTATAGATTGTGTATAACAAGTAAGCTACCTTGTGGAACAGACGATAGAATTTTATGCTCTTCAGAGAAACAATCATTGATTTTAACAGCAAATGTTCTATCGGATAAGTATGATTGAAGTAAAGCAAATAAATCGGAAGGGAGAATTTGTCTCAGCTTGTACAGTAGCCCGGGATGCCACACTTTGTCGAGTGCCTGTGCAACATCCAAGAATACAGCTGAGCATACTTCGTTTTTTTCCAACGTTGAGGAGATTGCGTCAACCAGCCGATGGCACTGTTGCACTGTAGAGTGTTCAGTACGAAACCCGAACTGACGGTGTGGAATTATTCCACGACTATTTAAAATAGATTGAATACGATTTGAGATTAGATATTCTAGGATTTTTGATAACGAACAAAGCAAGCTAATAGGCCTATATGAAGAAACGTCCGTTTGCGGCTTGCCTGGTTTGTGTATCATTATTACTGTTGATTTTTTCCATGTTGAAGGAAAATGTCCAATCCGTAATATTGCATTGAAAGTGTAACACAACAATGTGGCTGATTTCGGTGGAAGATGTGAGAGAATTTCACCAGTGATATTATCTATACCGGGACATTTCCGTAATGGTGCTTTACGTAGAGATAAATATACCTCTTTTGGAGTAAAGATTTTTGTACATCCTTGTGAAAAAGTTTCATTCAGCGTCGACATTATATGTTCAGTGTGTCTTTTACATATTTCGGGATGCGGAGTAAAAACTGCGTGCAGATGTTTAGCGAATGCATTTGTTTTTTCTACATCTGTCCTGGCCCAGTTATAGTTTAACTTTATATTAAAGTGTTCTTTTCCATGTTTTAGTAGCCTTTTTGTGTTGTGCCACAAGGATTTCGGATCCGTATTCATTGATGTCAAGGACTTTTGAAGAGTTTCATTTTTATATTTGTTGATTTGAATTTTTAATATACTTTGTAATTTATTATAATGTTTTTTCATTGATGGATAGCGATTTTGTTGCCATTTCTTCCTGGCTGCACGTTTTTTTTTTTATAAGTTGCCTTATTTCAATTGGTATAAATCTGCTCGCTGTAATTTGTATGAGCCATAATGAGTGGAGTTGTTGCAAGCGAGTGTGATTAACTGGGTGAAATTTTTAACGGCTAAATCTATATCATCTTTGTTTTTTTTATTTTAGTTTTAAGATTTGTATTTTTTTCCATTATGTTTGAAAAGAGATTCCAATTAGTAGTTTTATTTACAAGTCCCTCTTGAATATGCATACTCCTTGGGTGTACATCTAAGACAGCCATAACAGGAACATGATCGGAAGAAAGATCGATGATGGTTTTACACTCACGATTGTAGTTGTGTAGGCCACGAGTTATAAAAAAGTCAAGGGTATTTGGAAGTCTGTTATTATGTGCAGGCCAGTATGTGGGTGTCATTGGTGAGAGAACAACGAGGGAGTTGTTCTGTATGCATCGGTTTAATCTTCTTCCAGGTTGGTTTGTTAAACGTGAACCCCAAATACTGTTTTTTGCATTATAATCGCCGCCGCATATAAATTTACTTCCTAACTTTTTGAAAATGGTGTTAAATTCTACATCAGGTATTTGAAATCCTGGATGACAGTAAATGGCTGCTACAGTGAGTTCATTTTCAAATGTTTCTATATTTGCTGCAATGATTTGATAAGCATCTGTGCCGTATGAAAAATTTTTGTATTGTTTGAAACAACTCTTTACCATTAACATGGAACCTCCATGAGCTGAACCATCTGGAAGATGAGCGGAGTATACAACGAATCCGTTTAATTTAAAGCTGTACAAAAACATCTCATCAGGCTAACACGTCTACACATCTCTCTGTCGATGTACACGTTGTCAAGAGTACTGCTAACACTTCCACCGGCATTGATAAATCGGCCTTACATAGATACCATTCTAACAGCTACCGCAATTTATTAGATAAAAATGAAAAAAGACTACTGGTGTCAAAGTAAGGTCGGACCGATCAGTGAGTCTCATTCATATTCAAAAATCTGCCCCTACCGGTATTTATTCAATTAAAAGACAACTTTCTAACTCCGCTAATAGCGAAAGTGAGGAAATCTGGCAAAATCCAAAAAACGTATCTAAGATCACAAAATCTGTTCCTTCCGTTAATTTAAGACCAATCTATAAAAAACGAAATATTTTTCAATTTTTAGCAAACGTAAATGACGATGATAATATCAATGATAATAACGATGGTAGTAGTAGTAATATCAATAATAATAATGAAGATGCCGAAATGATAACAATTGGCTCCAACACTAAAAACACTAAAAACCTAAATTCTTCGACTAATGTTGTAAATCCCAACATAAAAGTTAAGCTGCCTCCACCAATAATGGTAAAAAATATTATTAATTATAATAACTTTAGACAGTTTCTGCTGCGTATACCAGACATAGATTTTTCCTTGAAATCAACGTTGTCAGGAGTAACTATTAAACCGTCAAATCCACATAGTTATCGTGCCTTTATAAAGGCTTTGAAAGATAATAACTATTTATACTATACGTACTCATTAGAAGAGGACAAAGCTTTCAGGATAGTATTAAAAAACCTTCACTGTTCTACTGATATCGCTGAATTATCAGCAGAATTGGAAGCAAAAGGTTTTAATGTAGTTCGTATTACTAACATATTAAAAAATAAAACTAGGCAACCACTACCGATGTTCTTTATTGATTTGAAACCCTCGATTAAGAATGATGAAATATTTAAAATTACAAGACTATTAAACGCAGTAGTTACGGTAGAAGAGCCAAAGAGAGACACACGATTAAAACAATGTAAGCGCTGTCAACTTTTTGGCCATACTGCCAATTATTGTAACTTACCTTCTCGGTGTGCTGGTAAGCATGAAACTAAAATGTGCTCTAAAGCTACTGCTGAACCTGCAGTCTGTGCACTATGTGCTGGAAACCATCCAGCTAGCTACAGGGTATGCCCTGTTTATAAGCAACAGACTACATTTTATAATAATATACGTGCATCATATGCTAATACTAGAGGGAACAACTACAGCAATTCCAATGCAAACTACAGTAGCCCTAGGATAATAGCAAACAACAGATCATATGCAAGCGTTACCAAAGCTGGCACAAGCACAAATAATGATGAGAACTCACCATTCAAGGAAGTTCATTGGAACAACAGCAATAATAGTAATAACAGTAATAATGGTATCGCTACTATGACAAATAAGTGTAGTAGTAATAATAATAGTTCTGATTTATCATCAATGTTATCCTCATTCTTAAATGATTTTAAAACTGTGATAACTCCATTGATTTACTAACAAAGGTCATTGAAAAATTACTACCTTAATGACAAGGAATATAAAAATTATTACTCAACAATCATTAGTGATCATGTTATGGAATGCTAATGGTATTGTTAAAAAAAAAATGAACTGGAGATTTTTCTTCAACAAAATGTCATTGATGTTGTACTGATCTCTGAAACACACCTAACAAATTGCAACAGCTTTAAATTAGTTATCAATAAATTTCAATATACCGACTAATTTTAATTATTATTGTAAGCTAGAGGAATTAGCTCAATAAAGAAATCAAACATAGGATGACCTTATCTCAGTATACGTAATCATAATATTTTATATATATATATACACACATATATGTATATATATATATATATATATATATATATATATACAAAAAAAATTATTGAAATATATGGTGTGAGCTTATCTTGTCGTATTGTTAATATTTGTATTAAATTATTTACATATGTCAATTTTTATGTGAATCTATTTTGATTCATAATTTTAATTTTGTTATCTCATTTCTTTTAAGTAATTTTATGCTGTACCCATAATAATAATAATGATAAATGTAATTTCAAGTTAGAGTGTAAACAGTTCGATTGCTTATTTATATATAGAAACTGAGTATGTATTTATTTTAATATTTCGATCTATTATTAATTAAGAATATTTTGGATTTAGGTTTGATTTATATATTTGTTTAGTTTTTGTTTTGGTATTATGTATAATCTAAATACTTTGGTCTGAAGATTGTTGTATGAATGTCTTAGGCGACTATCTGTGTGTCCTCCATTAAATTATAAACGAAGTAAATGATTAAATGAAAACAACTCAGTATATACCGCGGAAAAAATTCTTTAATTATCGACTTTTCGTCTTAAGTATTTCGCTAATCCAATTCTACAATTGAAATCAGTATCAACATAGAGTGATCTTCACGATTTGACGAAGCTATACGAAACTCTGGATTTGTTCAATATATGCATATATACGATAAATATATATATATATATATATATATATATATATATATATATATATATATATATATATATACCGTGGATATCGTAACGTAATTATTGTAACACTATTTCGGCATATAAATAAATATTGTTCATCTGTCACGCTCGAATTTTTGATGAAAAACATGGCGCTCTACAGAATTTTAATTTTTTTTTCTTAAGTTTAATTTGCGCGAATTGTCTTCTTAACGTACGGTGACTGGTGATGACGTACCTTCGAAATGACGGTGCGCTTAAAACTAGTCTACGCCTAGTCGACGATTCGAATTTCAATTAACCTATGCAACTACCACAGTTCACGTAAAATAATACGCACATAAACACATCGTATAAATTTTTATTCTTAATATACAGGTATATAAATACGTATGTAGTACCGTATAAGGTTTTAAGCTCGTCCTCGAACATTCCTTCAGAATCCATTACGATATTTACATTATAATTCTGCCCCAAGTGAATGCAAAATCATAACATATGACGGAGCAGATATTGAATAAGGGTTCCTTGTTTACGTAGTAAAGAACTTGAAGTATACTTTAGATTATATGTGTATATATATATATCTTATGTGAAACGAGAATAGACCCTTTAAATTCTGTTTTGAAGATGTTCATTTTTCAACTTTATCACGAGTTCATTGTTATTCTGGTGGCTTCTCTCGCTCCCTTCTTTATATGATCTTTCCAGTCAGCTGACAAGTTAATTCGGGGCTACTGGCCTTATAAGACGCAACTGTTCCTTGAGTTTGGTCGAACCTCTATAGGTAGATGCATATATACGTATATTATATATACGCATATCACACAATACATATATATATAAAAATGAATTGCCACATGTTTTAAATACCATAACTCGAGAACGGCTCAACCGACTTTGCTAAATTTGTTTTGTGTTGTTCATAAGTGTAAGGACAGCGCATATAAATTTATTTGAAAAAAATTGGGGGCATTTTGGGGGTGACTTTTTAAATTTAGATTTTTGTTAAATTTCGTTAAAACCGCTATTTTCAAGTACGATTGATAGAATTTTTGGGCACGACGTAAGTATTTTTAAACGATTCCGCCTCTTCAACTGGGAGTTTTTCTAAATAATCTATCGTATAAAGCGAAAAAAAACGCGGAAAAAAATTTTTAAACAGAACCTAAAAATTTCGAATGTTTTTTCGAACAACTCGAAATTCGGTAAAACAGTATAAATGAAAGTTATGGCAGCATTGAAATACGCGTCTAATGATAGTATAGTCGTATTTTTACACTAAATACAAATTCGAGAGAATTTGGGTTAAAGTGTTTAGGTGGTTTGACCTGTTTCTAAAGGCCTTATGATGTTCGTGTTGACGTTAGACGGAAGTAGACGTGGAGATTTATCATTTATGTTATGATATAAAGTTTACCAAAATTAACAGATAACGAGAATTCGCGAGTTTAAAATTTGGTTTTCGATTATTTAAAATTTCTCGAGCGATTTTGGTCGGTCGATTCTACAATGCTTTTATCATGGTGATGCGATATATCATGAATATACACTAGGTATTAGGTTATATATATATATAATATACGATTTAGCATTCCCTACAAACTTCGTATCGCCCCAAAATAAATAAATGTATTAACTTATTAGCTGAATTAAATATAATTTTTTATCAAGTTCAATAATTCTACAAAACGTAAAAAGTATCGGCATATCATTTAAATTTCTCACAAATTTTTTTTATATAACTCCTAATTCTCCATCAGTAAGAAGGGACTATCTATACTCATCTCTTCTTCTATCGCAATAAGTTAATTTCAAGTGTGGAGGTCTCTTCATTCTTGCTGGGACCTTCTTCATATTATATAAACTCCTTGTTTTATAAAGTGATGGGGGTTTTCAGAGGGTAAAAATCCCGGACGCTGATTTTGGCTCCCATGCAGTGCATGCTTGTATGCGCTGAATTATTAAAAACTAAATTTTTTATTAGTGTCTTTTGAAGATTTTCACCCTCCTGCTTAAAAAAAAAAAATTATCCATCAGTATTATTTTATTTAATTCAGCTAATAAGTTAATATATTTATTAATTCTGGCGTATTACGATGTTTGCCGTGTCAGCTATATATATATATACACATATATAATAATGAAATTATAAGTTTATTTTTGTAATTATAACTTTGGATATATTTATGATTCGTGTTACATGATGTGGAACAAATTTACGGTGCAATTGAATAATAGTAATTATAGTATTAAACGTCGTAGTACCTACAGTTATAAAGAAATTATAAATTTGGTTTTTTTATCTAAATTTATAAAGAAATTATAAATTTGTTTTTTTTATCTAAATTTATAAAGAAATTATAAATTTGTTTTTTTATCTAAATTTATAAAGAAATTACAAATTTGTTTTTTTACCTAAATTTATAAAGAAATTATAAATTTGTTTTTTTATCTAAATTTATAAAGAAATTATAAATTTGTTTTTTTATCTAAATTTATAAAGAAATTATAAATTTGTTTTTATCTAAATTTATAAAGAAATTATAAATTTGTTTTTTATCTAAATTTATAAAGAAATTATAAATTTGTTTTTTTATCTAAATTTATAAAGAAATTATAAATTTGTTTTTTATCTAAATTTATAAAGAAATTATAAATTTGTTTTTTATCTAAATTTATAAAGAAATTATAAATTTGTTTTTTTATCTAAATTTATAAAGAAATTATAAATTTGTTTTTTAATCGCATGAAAAATTATTAATATGTTTTTAATGTAATTTTTAAACGGTTATTATTATATGTGTGTTTTTTTTTTCAATATTTCGCGGGATAAATTATTTATTTTAACTATTTAAAATCATTGCGGTTGTCTTTATTTAAACATATAGAATAATCCGATCGTGACGTTGGAAACAATCAATTCAATACTTACGGGTAATGTGTGCCATTTTTGTACAACACTAAACAACATCTCATCTCTATGTTTTCGAAACAAATCCAAGTTTTGATGCTCGATACAATTGTCAACATGGCACACATCACATGTACCATCAGAAATTATGCACAATTTAGCTAGGTGTGAGGGGGAGAAATTATGACCAGTACGCAATCTAAATAAAGTTGATATATAATCCCTCGAAATGTTTTTATGTAATTGAAACCACGGTTTACTGGGAACTGTATGCATCAAGTCGAAGTATTTTTTCCCTTTATTTTGACTTTCGGCGATGTAGTACTGTTGGAAATCAATTAGTACAGATTGTTTAATCTTTGGTAAAATATCAGTCCAATTCCATTTAATATTCTCGCAAGGGACACTTGATAGATTATAACGTGTCAATTCATCGACCACCTCATTTCCAGTAATACCACAATGAGAAGGGACCCACTTAAACTTTACTCTAGATCCACGATTGTAAAGCTGAATAACCCGATGCCTGACATCAAATTCTAACTTGGATATTTTAGGTTCTGGGAACTTAGATAATTGTAATAAGACACTTGAGGAATCGGATATTATTAGAATATTCTTTTCCCTCATATCTTTGACTACGAGCAAGGCTTTGTAAATGGCAAACAATTCTACAACAAATGAGGAGCCTGCAAAGGATAATCTGTATACTTTCGATATGCCTTTTTTCGGGTAATATAAAGCAGAGGTATGTTTTAGCAATATTATTATCAAAGGTAATTAAATCAACGTCTAGCAAGAAAAATAAATCCTGAAAGTAGAAACGGTAGAAGGGATAAGAAACATTTTGGATGATTTCAATTTTTTCCCATTTATTATGGCTGCAGAGAAGAGGAGGTAGACTTTTATTTGACCAATATCTATTATGCCGCGGTCTCAGTAAACATCGAATTTGTTTATTAATCACATGGGTTTTTCTCTCTTTCACTTTGAGATAAAACTTGTTCGCTATATACTCTTGCCTAAGTTTTAATGGAGGTTCAGCCATCTCCGCGTTTAAAGTCTGTAGAGGCGTGGAGGATATCGCTCCCAAACATAATCTAAGAGCCTTATTTTGAACAACATGTAATTTTTTCACCTGTGTTTTGTTGAGATTTATGAAAGGCGCTATATAGTCTTACTGATGGCACAGCAATTCTAGCTACGGATAAGATTCAACAACAGTGAAAATCTACAGCTAACCATAAATTAATTTAGTGCTCGGTTGAAACGTTGGCAAATTACAGTTAACAGCGAAAAATCGGTGCACATAAACTTCACCTTGCCGAAAACAGAAAAGATTCCAACGACATTGAATCGGCGGATAATCATTCCGCAAAAAGGATGCACACATCGATTCGCGTCTAAATTGGAAGCAACACGTTCGGCAGAAATGTTTGGAAATGAAAATGAGACACGTATTTGTCGGCTAATAGGAAATAACTGGACGCTATCTATTGAAAATAAACTACTTTTATATATTGTTAAACCTTTTAGGATTTATCGAATTGCTCTTGTACTAGTACTTCCAACACAGATTTCGTACGAAGATGTCGAAATGTTGCACTTCGCACAATCATCCGCGCATATGACATACACCGAGACTTAAAAATTCTAATAGCCATCGATGAAATTACCAGGTTTGCTTACAAACGTGCAAAAAAGTTCGGAAAAATCCACTAATGCTGAAGTTATAACTCAGAGGATTTAAGACGACTTAAACGTCGAAAACCGTTTGATTTAGCGATGTAATGAATTAAGTCGGAGTCACTTCATCGGAAGTCTTTACACGTGCTTTCAACTTCATCATGGTTATTATCAAAGACTACGTAATCGTCGCAATAATCTGAATAAAAAAAAATATATATATATAATAATTTAACATGCCTTTTAATAAGAGAATAACTTCATCATCATCATCAATAAGTGCCGTCTCCGTATCGGAGGCAGGCGACTACGTACCTATATATAATTTGTTGTACAGTGTATGTAGCGTACGAGGCAATCGTAATATGACGTTAGCGCAGATAGACACATACGCACGTGAGTGAACTGATTGCAATCGCTTTGTTGTCACCGCGATACATTACAGCCCCGCGTATTTTTCTGGTGCATTACATAGTTACTAGCGCGCATATGGGTTGGTGGTTTGCCATTGCCTTCCACGCGATAATAATATTCGGATTATTTTCATATTTTGATTTTCTGACGATAATTTTTGCGTCGTCGTTCGTATTCAAACTCGGTATCTTTCGTATAGAAGTTCGTGCTCTCTAGCCACTAGGCTATACAAAAATTTTATACACGCCGACCACTACAATTTATTTTTGTATACGACTAGAAATTTTTTATAAAAAATATTATTATTTGATAATCCGGTTGCACTAGCGGGCCATATCTATTGACCTACTGTGGTCCTAGATCTGATTTAAAAGCTCCAATGAATCCACGAACAGGAAAATATTATGAATGTGGTCGGCGGATTCAGATAACAGTTGAGGTAACGAAGGAGGAAGGTTGTGCTGGATTTTAATTGTTGGTGAAAGCATGACAGGATGTTAGTATGTGTGGTATAAGCAATTATGACACTTCCTTGAAGAAGATAGGAATGGGTAAGATTTGAGTGGTATATTCGAAGTCTGGTAAGGATAACATTTTTCGTTCTTGTTCTGAAAGGAAATGGCAGCTGAGATAGTGGATTCGTTTTGATTGAAAGGAGATGGTTTTGTCGATTAGACTTCCACTCCCGACACCAGGGTCTGGTTATGAGAAATTTCAGAAAAACATTCGCTATAGAGAATGGAATCAAGGACGCCTCCCCGGAAGCTCGGTCAATAGCTTCATTTCTAGGAAAAACGATGTGAGAAATTTTTTGATTTTTTTTACGACGACTAAAATTGGTTCTTATTTTACATATCCGGTTGCATCGCGTGAGCTTGAATGAATCTCGTTCCGAAATTACAACCGCGATTTATACGTAACAATTATATCGATGATGGCATCGTGTAAAACGAATAGTAGGAATAATAATAATACTCCGTAGTCTATTAGATTGGTTACTATACCTTATCTATACGTCTTAACCACGGGTATATACGTAACAAATTCCCCGGTATCACAGATACGTTTCTTATTCCAACACTGACCACTGTACAACTCTACATATATACCTCTAACATTATTATTATTATTATTATTTTTATTCTGGCGGAAATTTCGTAATTTTGGGCCGTCATCAACAACGTCAACCGGTGATGTCAAATAATACGACGCATATTACCTACATTTTCGGTAAGATACGTTACTTAAGAGAATGTCTGAATGTCTGAATGTCTGAATGTCTGAATGTCTGAATGTCTGAATGTTTTCGATTGAACGACGATTAATGCTGGTATTCTGATTCGGTTTGAAGATAAAATTCGTCTATGAGAAATAGATCGAATAATAATCTGCCGGATCGGGAATATTGCTTATCACATTACCAGTCGCACGATCTCTGCGGCGCTTTTAACACACGACATCACCGTATACGGAGGATGGAAAATGTACAAAAGAGAATCCCGAAACGATGTACCTTAACGGATATCGTTATCGATATTGACGATTGTATATCGGCGTCTGAGAATGGTGTGGTCGCACATTCGCGATACGAATGTCAAATGGAGCAAATTAAGTTGAAATTGATAATCATTTCGAAAACGTACAAAGCTCGTATAAACGTCGTGCGATTGTGTGACATCCGTAAAGTACATATTTTGTAAATTCGTCAATACAGGCGTCAATTCGTCGATATTTAAAATACAAAATATAAGTTAAAACGACGAAATAACACGAATACCAAAAGGGACGCAGATACATCGATAGCGATGTTAAATTTTAATTAATTATTATAAACAAAAACGAAAATATTATACAAAATTTTCAACATTATACTTAATTATTATTTATATAAATCGAATAAATCGAATTTTGTCAAATCTCAAATTTTTAATTTTATTTCGATTTATAGTAATTTAATTGATTTAAATAATATTTATTATTAATTTAACTTACAAAAAAGTAAGCGATAACGAATCGTGGTCAGGTCACATTATATATATATATATATGTGTGTGTGTGTAACGTATATTATTATTTCTTTGGTGGTTTTTAAAGAGATCTCGAAGAGTTGGCTAAAAACAGAGTGTATTATAAACAGATTAATATGCTGGCGTATTTCTCAACATATGATATCACTGATGAAAATTTGGTACACAATTTTTTTTTAGCAGTTTATATAGGTACAGGCGAACGCTAGAGTTTAAATCAACGGTGATATCACATTACACGATGCAATTAAATATAATTTTTTTGCGTCCACTTGTCAGTTTGTCATTTTTGGATTATCATCTTCTTTATCCTCAACTTTTCTCTTGCTAGTTTCGACCACTGTCGTGTTGGACTGTTGGATGTAGGATGTCGCGGTTCACATCGAATCGCTCGACACGACGTTTTTTTTTCGTATTTCTCTTATTTTTTGTTTCATTTTTTCTCCTTAATATCTACCCCCTATTGGAACACATCTATACCTTGTACGCGTTCCGCGTTTTAATAGCGGTTTACTCCTTCCGTACCCTACCCTAGTCTATCGTTATTTCGTTCTTCGTTATTTTCATCGCTATCTTGTTTTCTTACTCTTTAACGCGTTCCAACTCCGTACCCTAACTAACCCTTATTCAGGGCTGCTTTCTTAAATTGTTCGCGCATTTATTTCTGTCGCCTTCGTTTTTATTTCACGTTTTCCCTCTTTTTGTATTACTGCCGCTACGACTACTACTACTATGACTACCTATCACCTACCACCCTGTTATTTATTTACATAGGACCATGCAGTAGCGGCCTATCTACTCCCCTCAAAAACAACGAAACGTTATAGAAGGGTATCGCAAAACACCTAGAGTTTAACATTTGAAAGGCGATCGCGAATCTTTTATGTATATATATATATATATATATATATACATATATATATATATATATATATATATATATATATATATATATATATATATATAACATAAAGTAAAAGAAAGAAAATTATTATTCACTTCCCGATTAATATAAATTGTTTCGGTTGTATAAATATCTATATTCAAATATATGCTTTCTAATATCTGTATTCCAATATCTATATTCAAATATCTATATACGCATATCTGTTTTCAAATATCTATATTCGAATATGTATATCCAATTATTTGTATACAAATATCTATTTCACTTTTACATGTATATAGAAATAAAATAAATAAATCATACAAATGAACAAAAAATGAATTAAAGAAATTAAACACTATAAGTGTATACCGCTAATAGTATAAACTTATAAAATACTTCAGCAGCTTACGCCTGGCATACTCGGATTCTTTGTAAATAAAATGTTAAGAATCGTCAAAAAATGTTGATAATCGAAAAGTTTTATAACTTACGAATATAATTAATTTCTTTCTTTAAAAAAAAAATAATAATAATAATAATAATAATTTTAACACATCCCAAATGTTCGTCGATGCATCATTTTCTCGAATGCAGTTAAACAAAAGACAGTGTTGTTTCTCCTTTGTAATTCCGCGTACGCGATCAAGACAACAGCGCTCCCTAATTTTTCGCTCCTTCCAATCCTGATAAGTCTAACATCATCGACGCATCTCGTTTATAGTATCTGCAGCAAACGCTGTATTTGCCCATCTACATAAATGGTGTTCTGCCTTTTAGTCGTACACCATTTATTTCCACTTTAACTATCGTCCTTTTGATTCCATTGTGCTTGCGAATTATGCCAGAGAGAGAGATTTCACGGCGAACGTATATTCATCTGTTGATAATCTGCCAAGCTAGGCCAATTTCGCATTAGTGTGCATTTTTTCGTTCGTGTAACTGTGTAACAAGTCGCCTCTAGCACCACATTCCTCGAAATTATCTATACGTTATTGTTTCAATTTTCTCTTCGTCCATGTTTCTGCTGTTTAGATAAATATCGAAAAAATCAGACCTCGCCAGTGAAAAAAAACCCCCACAAAAAATCCGTATTCCAGTTAGTTTAAGTGCCAACTGGAATGTGTACCCGATCTAAACTGCAAAATTTTGTTTATTTCCTACCGACAAACTAAAGTAAACTTCGTACTGAAAAGCTTTGTGTTTATTCCGGATAATTCATTTTATTTTCATTTGTTTGGTTTTTATTTCGTTTCTCTATACGTGTAAAAGTGAATAAAGATATTTCGATATAAATACCAATAAATATTTTCATTGCAGTTAAAAATATTAAATAGAAACGAATTTCTAAAGAAATAATTTCTCGCTAAACAATCTATTTTTTTCGAATATTTATTTATTTATTTCCAACAAAAAAAAAAAAAAAAAAAACTCTACGGGGTACACAACAGCAAAAAGCCTATATTACAGTGTATGCACTTACAAAATAATTATAAAAAAACTATACCGCACTCACACAAAACGCTAATTAATACAATATTAAGAACTGAAAATTAAATTACTAATACCAACGGAAAAATGATGTTTCTAACGGAAATACCTATATGCAAGCACACATCGGAACAGAAAAAAAGCAGAAATACCAATCATATACTAAAATACTCTCACGTAAACAAACTCTCTATCGGGGCACGTACACATGACGAAAATAAAACCAACTGAAAAGTAACAACTGAAATATAGGGTCTAAAAAAATATATATATATATATTGTATACAAATTTACTATCAAAATGAATATCTAAACTGTGGATGAATGTTTATTACGTTATTGTATAGACGCAAGATACAAGTGGTGAATTATAACAGAGATTTGTACGAGCGTGTGGTTCGTAGAAAATACGATGTGACCTACTGCTAGCACTGGGGACCGTAAATAAGATTGCAGATAATAAAAAATTGCCATCTATGCGAAGATAGATAATGCTGGAATTTCAGCTTACCTATCTTTCTTCTAGCACTCGAGGGTTTATTATTTAGGAAATCGCATAGAATAGACGCCAGTTTGACGGTAATAAATATACTTCAAAAACTGTGATTGAACTTACTCCAACGTACGAATATATCCTTCATGTAGAAAGGATCCCAAATCACAGATTCTAATTGCGATCTCACAAGAGTGTCGAATAGCGTGAAATACTACGCATGAATTTCTAATGATGAAACCAAAATAGTTCTGTAAGCATTTTTGGTAACATTAGCAATATGAGTTGCAAATTTAAATACGTTATCAATATAAACCCCCAAATCCCGAACACAGGTTACATTACAAACTGGAACATTACCCGTAGAGTAATCGAAGAAACGTTTATTTTTCGTACGACAAAAACGAATATAAAGACATTTCTTATAATTAAAAGCTAAGTAATTATTGTCGTTCCACGTCACCAATCTAAATCATCTTGCAACAATTCGCAATCAGTAACAATTGTTAATTGATCTAAAAATTTTTAAGTCATCAGCAAATAATAGAAATTTTGAACGTAAGTTAATTCCTATATCATATTAAATAATAGTGGACCCAAATTAGACCCCTGTAGTACTGCGGAAGTAGGAGCATATTGTTAGGACTGGTATCCGTTTAATAATATGTGGCACCTACGTGAAATTAAATACGATCTAAATAACTCGATGTAATCGTCAGAAAATCCATAATTATGCAACTTAACCACAAATATGGTTGACTTTGTTAAAAGCCTTAAGTCCGTATAAATACAATCAACTCGAAGACGCTGCTTCAACCTGTCCGTAATTAATTTTTTATATGTAACAATATTAGTTGTAGTAGACCTTTGAATATAGATATTAGAACTCGCAAATAACTCCCGCTAATGCAAAACCGGTGTTTGCAGAATATTATTAAATTCTCCCCGATTGACTAAAATACAGTGCGTGCATTATAAATATTCCTCATATTTATGATTATATTTATAAATTATCGAAGAAATTTTATGATAAATATATCATGACCATAACTTAATTCAGATAAACGGGGATTAATGTAACATTATATGATCAGATCAGTGTTACGATTTTTTTTTTTTATTTATTTATTTATTTATTTATTTATTTATTTATTTATTTATTTTTATTTATTTATTTTTATTTATTTATATGCAAGTTTAATATACCAGCTTATAGTTGTTTTTTTTTAATTTTTCTTATTGTTATTTTATTTGTTATTTCTTTATTATTGTAAAAGCATTTGGTTTTGTATTTAACTGCTAAGGTAACTTTAAGGATACTTGGCATATGTGTATAATTCTTCATGATTTATAAAATGTTGTATTTAAATACATGTTTTTTTTTAATAATGACACGATCTTAACTCATTGAAGTTAAATAAGTATCAAATTTAGTAAAGTGTAACTTACTAACAAGATCATCCTGTTAGTCTATGGGTTGAAGTCAGTAGTCCATTGACCATGACTACGAAAATTAGTTTATATTAATCTATTTATGTAATAGAATTTAATGACTTCATAATAAGTCTGACGGGTGGCGCCTTTTAAGACGCCTGATGTCTTGACTAGTATCTAATAAATTGGTAGCTTCTACATTGACACGTTGGTGTAGCCTCTTCTTGTGTGCTGTAGTGAATTTTCTAATCTATTCGTTTACAAGCGAGATGTGCAAGTCTCGATTAATATCATTTCTCGAATAACGGCATGCATCGACAATTGCTCTTAGTATTATGCTTTGTCTAGCTTGGATCTTTGCTCTAGAAGACCTGCTGGTAGAGCCCCATAACTGCAGACCATAAGTCCATATTGGCTTTATGATCTGCCGAATTTGTATCTTACGTCTAGAGGCGATTTGCGTCCAATAAGCCAATATAACTGCTGAGTTTTTTCTTTATTTGTTTACATTTCATTCTGGCATGTATTTCCCAGATCAGCCGCCTATCCAGGTGCATACCAAGGTCCTTGACTGAGTCAACCTGTGTAACAGGTTTACCTCCTAAGTACACTTTGTGATGCACATCTGTTCGTCGGTATGTGAAAGTTATATGCGTTGATTTTTCTTCGTTGATTTTAACTTTTCAGTTTGATGCCCACTCGTGCACTCTGTTCAAAAAGTTTTGCAATTTATTTATAGCTTCAGAATGACTACTGCTAACGGCTAATATAGCTGTATCGTCGGCGAACGTAGCTGTCGTCGTTTGCGCATCCGTTGGTAAGTCTTCTGTGTATAGAAGATACAAGATGGGACCGTTTCCCTGCGGAACTGCTGGTAATGCCTAATATTTTGTCTTATAATGACGGCTGCACAGCCATGCGCTCCACCATCAGGATGCGGTGTGTGATAAATTGCAAATTCTGAAATTTTTGGGTAATTTCTGTCCGTAAAATGGGTCTCGGAGATTAAATATCAATCTTGTTAATGTTGAGAAATATCTCTAGCTTTCTTAATCTTTCAAGATTAAGCCCATTTGCGTGTAATAATACGAAGAGAAGAGTCAGCAATTATTTTTATTGCGCCTATTTCGGTGTTGTTTTGTAATGGATGATTGTTCCCCAGATGTCTCGATACGTTCATCTTCTAATTTGCCTAATCTAGTAGCTAGATTGCGAACTTCTTTTATAAGGTTTTCTAATGCCTTTGTAATATTATTGAATGCATCAGCAGAAGGTTCTATCTGTGCCTGTTGGCTAATTATTGAACGTTTATCCGAAGGTTGTATACTTATTTGTTTTTCATTTGACATTACCACTTTTGCATAGCCACTTTCAACTTGCTCGGCTGTCACTGGTGTTTTCTGTAAGCGCTGAACTGCTGTTAACTTCGGAGATCCGAATTTCTTTTCTATCTCGCGATATACTTCACAGCCCTTATAATTAGCTGTGTGATCTTTTTTGCAGTTCACACACATTTAAACTTTCTAGGGTCCTTTTCCCTGCAAGACTTTGAGTCATGATCAGCAGCACATTTGAAGTATTTTATTAATCTACCACAGCTCTTTTCAGTGTGATTCCACTGTTGGCAGCGTTTACATTATTGTACTAGTCCTACGCGGTGCTTCTATTTTAATTCTGCAATAAGCGATATGCGTCAAATTGTATATATCTTTATTGTTGTCTTTAGGCTTTAATGTAGAACAAAGGATTTCTTTGTCTATCAATTATTTTGTTATCATTGTCGCGGATTTTGATAGTTTTATTAATATTGACAATATCAAGTGGTTCGTGACCGATATTTATTAATTGATTTTGTATAACTTTTACATCTGTAAGTCCCCTGACTACTACTCTATATGGTCTTTCTGATTTTAATATGTATGGTAAGCAATGTTATTTGATCTCAGTGTGTGGACCAGTAAGCGGAATGTATCTTCGTTTTTTGGGGGCAACTATAATGTTCTCATTATTTAAAACCTTAAAGGTTACGTTTTCCCCAAATGTTGTATTTATGTCAGTATAATATTGAAGTCCTTTATGCCACTCACGGTGATTTTAGGAGGCAATTTAACTTTTCCAGGTTGTATTTTTTGTGTTTGCATCGGCGTTTGCTGTTGCTGCACTTGCGAGAACGTATGGTTTTCCTCTGGCGAAAGTTGGCCAGACTGTTTAATTTCTAGCTGGTGTGTATTCTGTCAACCAAGGAGTCTATTTTTAACACATCAGATTATTTATAGTCACGTTTCGATCGTGACATAACTGTTTCAATTCATCTGGTAGTAGGTTTTCATAATTATTTCGTTTTAGATTAACCTTTTTATTAGCTCTCACTTCATTTTGGCAATTATTCCCAGAGATAATTGCCTTTTTATCGAGTACGAGTAGGCAGTTTTCTTTAGTTTTATTGTCGGCACTTCACAAATAAAAGTGTTAGTTTCATTATCGTCCGAGCATGATTGTGTAGTACACACAATCGATGATGTCGAGCGCGATGTAGGGGCTGAGTGTTGCACACTCATTATTAATTGGTTTGTAGATATAAATACAAATATAATCCACGCCATATTTTGTGAACCATATGTGGCTGCACTGGCACAGCGACCGAAACAAGAAGGTTCTTATTTCTAGTAATACTACTTTCCCAATACCGTGAAATATGCGCATATACGCAACGTTAAAGATGAGTTGCGAATTAGTATATACGTAAATAATTTAGACGGTCGATTATACCACTGCCGTCTATGTGTTATGTTTATACACGCTATGTGTTAGTGTAGTTATAAAATGTATGTATAAGTTCCGTTGTGAAAATTTGTATCGATTGACCAGGACGAACGTAGATTCATAATTGAGATATATATATATATACAATTGTTAATAAATTGGAATTATCTCACCGCAGAACGTTGATAGTAGGTAATCGATAGGACGATAGCGAGAATAATACCGTATATATCGTAAGATAACAATGAACGCGAGTAACAAGCATTATACACGACGCGTACTTTAATATAAACTATATTATAATATTCTTTTTTTTATGAGTAATTTATAGGCCGTTAAAATTTACCTGTTTCTTCTAATTTCTTTTAGTAATTAGCGCATCTCTTTTACACTCGATGACACTATGTTGCCATATAATCGGTATGGATTCAAATTCGAATTCTATATTTATTTAAAGACGCTCGACTTCTAGGTCATTCTACGATGCGGTACAATTTTTAGATAATTATAGATAATATAGTAATCGAATGATAATATCTTCCGCTCTATACATCAAAAGTACTTATAGATAATTCTATAGAAATTAAATCTTCTTGTATGATTTTATAGTTTTTAAAAATCGGAAAGTACACTGCAGCTTCGTCGTTATCACGTGTGCGTCTTCTGTAAAAAATCTTTGTTTGCTCGAATGAAAATTCACGTTCCTCGTTCACTTTTGAACATACCGAGATTATGCTATGTTCAATTGACAAATTTTTATTGCCACAAAACATACGTGTGTAAGGAGGTTTATTTTACAATAAGTGTCCAGTTTAGTGTGGCCGATGCTTAATCTCTTATCGCCTGTTTACGCGATTTTAAGTTGTTCAATTTTGTCTCCCATATATTTTTAACAGTGTTCCTGATAGCTAACATTAGCTGTTTTTTTGAATTTAATTCGATAAGCTTTTAAAATTCGTTGATACAGTCTGTATACTATTATCCCAAGCCGGATTCGTGGGTTTGGGCTGACGGTAATTCGAAATGTATCCGAAGCAGTCAGTACATCTGGCTCCGAATGGTTTATTTTTATCGCGATAAATCTTATGTAGATTAGGATGAAACGTTTTATAGAGTAATTAAAATATAACTTTTCTTATCGCTGAGCTTCGCATAATACTTCAGTGCTAATAATATTGATGTTTTAGCGATGTCACACGTTAAACTGACAACCGCACTTGTTTAGAATGCTCCGCTGCTTATTCCGAGTGCCATATTTTGTATTGTATTCAGCTTTTTAAGTGTATTTTCCGCCGCTGTAGCGCATATCGCACCATGGTCCATTAATGATCTAGCATGTGTTCCATACAATCGTAACAGAATGCCTCTGTGTCAGATCTCCAACACTTACCGTGCATGATTTTTAGCAAAGAGCTTTTGTGCACGTTCGTTTAGTACATATTTGATGTGTGATTTCCAGCTTAATTTCATCTCAAATATGAGCCCCAAGTAAGTCGATTTGGATTTGTTAGTTATGTATGTATCTTTTTTGATTTAACCTCGCGTACTGTAGTTTTCTTGGATAATATTACACAAATTTTACTGGCGGAAAAATATATGTTCTTTGTTTCAATTGTCTTAATAATATTTTGTACTTTTTCTTCTGTTTGAGTAATATCATTTTCTCGTATGTATATTGGTAAATCATCTGCAAATATTGAGTAATTAGCTGGGTATTCGATTAAATGTTGCAAGTCGCTTACAGCTAGTATAAATAGTACACTGAATCTTGCGGTACTCCTAATTTTTGATTTCTTTTAGCTTACAGTGAGCTCCCTACTCGAACTTTCGAACTTTGAAATTTTGAAGGAATGGCGTGACAGATTTAGGCAACTACACCCTCTGAATCTCATCTCGTATATAACGTATCTATTATCGACTCATTAGGTATGTGATCACAGGCTTTTTCGATGTCGAAAAATACGCGTATATTGCCGCGTAGTAAAACCGTCAAGGATTTCTTGCTATAATCTTAATACGTTATCTATAGTCGATCGGTCTTTCCGGAAACCACTTCGATTTTTCTCCGGCAACTTGTTATTTTCTATCATTCACATTATTTGCTTTGCAATAATTCTTTGCAAAATACTTTGCATAGCGTGTTAACGATATCGGTAGCTATTGGCTTTTATCTTTATTAATTAATCGTGGCCTCCTTCCATAATGCGGGAATTTTGCGTAATTTCCAAATTCGGTCGAATAAATGTTGTATACATTTAATGTTCTCTTTTGCGAGTTTTTTTTTCTAACATTCCCGGACGACGAATTTTATCAGGACCTGCGGCTGACTTTTTCGGTTCTTTTATTGCATTGTGTTACTTCATGCTGGGTAATATCTCTGTTGTATTGCTGTTCATTTAGCGATTCAAAGTCGTATCTATTCTTGCGTACGGTTAGATGATATTTATTAGATATGTTCTAATAAGTGGTCAGCCACAATGTTTTTGCTTTTATATTTCTTCCGTCCGAGTAAGTTATCGCGGTGTTGCTGTTATCATTTTTCTTATTCAGAATTTATCTTATTCGATTCCATACTGTTGTTATATCAGTTTTTGAGTTTAAAATCCTGCCAACACTTCTTTTTTTTCGCTCCGTAATAATTCTCCATGCTACAGCTGTTTTAAATTTTAAAAGATTATCGTTTGCTGGGTATATATGGATTAAGTAATTTTTTGTTTTTAATAGTTATCATATACTCATAGTTCCGCTAAGATAGTTTTTTTTCTTCGTTGATTTAGTGTTTTTGGTATATGTGTTTCAGCACAGTGTATAATTCGTTCGAAACGTAGACAACGAACAGAATTGTAAATATATGTAAGGCTGAATTTGATTTTTGAGAAATAATTTTTAAATACGAGAGGAAGAGAAATATACTACTACCCCCGCAACTGCATTTTTTTTTAAACGTATATTTCAACGCAGTTGTACAAACATATTGACGTACGTATAATAGACACACGCACGAATATGCTATACACACACACACACTCGCATTACACAATCGTACACACGCTCGAGCATACTTCAATATACAAAAAACCTTAAAAATTACTTATGAGCCTTGTCGACAGGTATTTGCATTTTGTACGATATCATAGTATTATTACGAATTATTAATATAATCAAATATAATCTTATAATTTACCGAATTTATAATTTTTTATAACTTATTTCTTTAGATTTCACATTTTCACATTCGCATGTTTTCTCATTGCTCTCTCATATATATATTCTCATTGTCCGCACTTACGGCTTATTGTCTTTCATTCTGTAGTAGCACCATGCGGTTATTTTTGATCTTTTTTTTTTTTTTTTTTTTTTTTAAACTTTATTAGTATTATTTTTAAATTAAAATATTAAAAGATCCCAAATTTTAAACGGCGGAATGTATAAAAGGATTAAACGTATTCGAAATTTAGGCGACGCTCACATGTGACGTATATCCGTGGAAAGAGGAGAGAACAAGTAAAGAAGTGTTCGAAAAAAACGCAATGGAAAAGATGATGCCGGTAGATGACATCGTGAACAGGGAAAGAAAATATGTGGCGCACGAAACCGGAGCAGTAGAATTTTTCACGATGGCTATATAGGGGAAAATCGAAGGGAAGTCTTCTCGGGCAAGAAATAGATTGTAAATTATAACATCAGGAATGAAGTTCAAAACTGTTTACATAGTGGATGCTGCAAACGATTATAGAGGCAGATATTCCAGTTAATATGAATGTCGGTGTACGCAATTTTTTGATATTTAAGACGAACGCCATGATGATACGTAAAGAAGCTAATAGAGCATCGGGCTCGAAGTCTACGCGGATAGTGCAACCAGCTATATGCCCTTCCGGACGTTAAGACGATTAATAAGAACTAGAATTCGCGACATAGTTTAGGAGGCGGACGAATAGATCTATGGATGTATTTTCTCGTACAAGAGAAGACGATGTGTACAGATAACTTGGATAGTAGAAACAATTTTTTTTTTTTTTTTTAAGAAACTAACGTGATAACGTTAAATCTATATGGAAGGAAATTGAAAATATATACCCATTTGTATATTATGTATAAACGTTTTTACTGTTCGAACAATAAATAAAGTCTATGGTCAAATTAGGCTTAAAATAGACAGATAAACGATTTTCCCGGCTCGTTAAATCGTGGTCAATGTGGAAAAAAATTTTCCACGAGATTTTTAAAAAAAAGTTTAACCGAGAAAAATTCAAATCGGCAAACTGGCCGAAAATTGGTCGACTAACGTTGACAAAACATTTCGTGTAAATCATTGCAAATAAATACCTAGACGAGAGTGTTCGTGTGTATAACGATTTATAAATAATTCAACTCTGTCTTCCTTAGGGGATTCGTTTTTACGCCTGAATATTTATGGGATCGGTCGGTCGATCTAAAACTTTTCTATTTTCCGATTTCCTTTTTTTTTTTGTTTTTTTTTTTTGTTTTTTTTTTTAGCCCAGCTTGCGCCATTTGGCCAGTTTAAACCTTTATCCAGTTAGTGTATTTTAAATTTCAATGTAACTACGCTTGATAAATTTATATAAACTAATTGTAACAGGAGACAATGGTTCGGAAACAATTAACTTAATACTCACAGGTAATGTGTGCCACTTTTACTAGAGAACAGCTCATCCCTATGCTTTAGAAATTTCGGACAAACTCAAATTTGATGCTCAGCACAGTTGTCAAAATAGCACGTATCACATGTACCATCCGGAATTATGCCTAATTTAGCAAGATGGGAGGGAGAACGATTATGCCCAGTACGTAGTCTAAATAAACTTGATATATAATCCTTCGAAACGTTCTGGTATAATTGAAACCATGGCGTGCTGGAAACCGTATGGACCAAAGCGAAATACTTTTACCTTTATTCCGACATTCGGCGGAGTAATACTGTTGAAAATCCATTAGTAAAAGTTGTTTAATCTTTGGTAACATTTCAGTCCAATTCCACTTAATGTTCTCGCAACGGACACTTCATAAATTATAATTCATCGACCACCTCGTTTCCAGTAATACCACAATGAGAAGGGACCCACTTAAACTTCACTCTAGACCCACGATTATAAAGCTGAATAACCCGATGCCTGACATCAAATTCCAACTTGGACATATTGAGATCTAAGAACTTAGACAATTGTAACAAGACACTCAAGGAATCAGAGATGATTAGAATATTCTTTCTCCTCAAATCTTTAACTAGGTGCAAAGCTTTGTAAATGGCAAACAATTCTACAACAAATGAGGAACCTGCAAAGGATGTATACCCTCGATATGCCTTTTTTCGGATAGTATAATTTCCTATATATATATATATATATATATATATATATATATATATATATATATATATATATATATATATATATGTATATATATGTATGTATGTATATATATATATACGTATATATATATATATATATATATATATATATATATATATATATATATATATATATATAAAACGCTTTTTATTCGTTTTCTTATTAATTGTTACTTATTTCAACATGTTATACGGATTGTTTTTCTGTTTTTGTATCATTTCCTTTCTACGTTTCAATTCCTCGAATAATTTTCTTATTTTTTTTTATTTTTTTTTTTAGAAATATATTTATTGTATTGTATCCATTACCGTGTACTGCAACATTGACCGAGGGCACAAGTAAATGGACTTTAGTTACCACGTAGGGATAGTTTTAGGAATCGAAATAACAGCTGAATGTTTTTTTCGTCACGCTGAAGGATTTTGAAAAGAGAAAGCTGGAAAGATTCCTCTTTAAGAAGAATGTAATAGGTTTAATTTCTTTCATTCTACCAGGGTATCATATAGGTAACAGAGCATAACAGTTGGGGGGGGGGATATGAGTTATTTAGAATATAGCTAGATGTTGACGAAGTAGTCTAACAGCGTTCGTATTGAACGCAATTTATTGGTAGTAGGAACTTCATTCTGTATTCGCGAGCGTTTCTTCTTTAGCGGGGATGTTATTAATTTTGACAAGTCCGATGAAGGAATTGGCATGTTTGAAATCGGATGTAGTCGTAATTTTTGCCGCAACATCCGCTAGTTGGTTTCGTCTGTTGCCTCTGTGTGTTCGGGTATACGTGGGAAGGTAATATTTAGACGACTGAAATTATATAATTTGTAATGGGATTTTGTGATTTCTTGCGGATTTGAGAGATACAGTAGAGTAAAGAAGGATAATCTTTGCAAATGAGAGGGTTGTTTTTTAACTTTTAAGATCGACAGTTTTATTGCATACGGTTCTATTAGTTAACGCCGATCACAACCTACTGCTGCGTGTATGCTTTTCCCGAAAGTTTTCTATCTTGTGCGACGCGAAACTAATTGATTCCGGTTACTTTCACAAGTTCGTCTCGCCATTTAGTCATGGGGTCTTCCTTGGCTGCGACGTCACCATTGTAATATGCGTTTGGTCTATCTGTTGTCATCTCGTCTGGCAATATATCCTGCCCAATTTCATTTTAGCAGACTCCGCGAGATCACAGCAGCATTGCGCGCATTAGATAACAAACTAAATTAGTAGACGCAGTCAGTTCTATGTAGCCATTAAAAATGAAAAAAAAAAGAAAAAAAGTTATAAAATCACTAAACTTATCTACGGCGTTATTATTTATATGATTTATATGATTTACATGATTTATATGATTTATATGATTTATATGATTTATATGATTTATATGATTTATATGATTTATATGATTTATATGATTTATATGATTTATATGATTTATATGATTTATATGATTTATATGATTTATATAGGGAAATTTTTTTAACATTGACGGATGTTTTTATTTATTTTTATTTTACTTTTGCGTTTTACGTATACATTTTATATTGTTGATTGCGTTGTTTACCATATTCACTATATCAGATTATTTAAAAATATTGTTAATTTTTGCGAATTGCCTATCTAAGTAATGATTTTTACGTTTTGTATTTTTATAAATTTGTACGTATTTTTATAATTTATATATATATATATGTATGTATATATATTCTTTAAAATATTTACTTGATAATGGCTTACAAGCCGAAATGCGATTTTTCGTAAAGAAAACATTTTTAGCGATTTTAACTCGGTTTTTATTTTTGTTTCGTTTATTTCATAACGCAATAGCCCCCCGCTCGGGAAAATAAAAAATAAATTAAAAAACAGTTGCCCGATTTGAAAATGACGAAATTTACAATATACTTTTAAAATTAATTCTTCGTCGAAATTTTAATAAGCTGGAAACCAAGATATATATGTACTAAATAGAATAAAGAGATCGTTACTACATTACTTGAATCAGATACACGAAACGCGTTTAAAAGCATGTATTGCGATATGACGGGCTACTACAAAATGTGCTGGAATGTAAATCCCCCGGTAGGACAGGAAAAATCACTTAAGTAACGTAGATATGTACGATTTTTAACGTAGTACGCTAGTCGCTCCGATATATCTATATTTCTTATCCCTGCTAGTGGTAACGCTACCCTGCATTGCACTTTAGCTCATTCGGACCTAATATCCCAATAAAGTTGTTTATTCGTTATACTCTTTTAAATTTTTCAACGTAACACCGGAATCGCATGATGTAGAAGAACTCTTCATTTCGCTTCCCTCTTCATTCGGAGTTGCTCCAATATCTGTAACTATTATATATTTGTTTATACATTTTTATAAATATATAAAATTCGTCGTCTACAATATATTGATACATAAATGTTTGTGCGTTATATATTGGAAAAAAAAGTATCGCCAATTAATGGAAGAAACAAAATCATGTATACATTTTGTGAGAAAAATATTTTATCCCAATCTAACGATATAATCAACAAAAGTGCACCGCATATACATTCATATATACATTACATACATACATGTATATATATATATATATATATATATATATATATATATATATATATATAAAAAAACGAGAGAATTGTTGAAAAATAATAGGACCGAGATAAAAGAAAATTCCATTCTTAATGATACTCAACTAACCCAGAATTTTAAAGCTGAAATACGAGCAAGTCTCTTAAAATGCCACACAATGACCCGAAGCCACTTCAATATATCAAGCGTATCAGCCTTTGTGCGGTATAAACGTTTTCTGTTGAATTTAAAAGGCACAGTGTACCTATTGAAGAGAATCATTCGCTTGAAATATCATACGTAGGAGCGTTCACTTCTCTACTGGGTGAGCAGCAAGAATGAATTAACTCCGTAAAAGGAAAAACTGATTACACAAGTCTTTCAGAGAAACCGTACGCCAAAACGAAAACCGTATAAATTTTATATACTGCGAACGCAGGTTTTGTGTGTGTAAACGTGTATGTGTGTGTTTATTTAGTTTTTGGTACACACACAACTGACAGCAATAGTTCTTTGAATTCCTTAAGGAACATAATATAACACAAGCTGTATTAATATAAAACATGTGTAATATTTACTTGATAAACATCGTGAAGTCACAACACACACGCTCGCACCAGCTCGCATATAACTATTTGTGTATGCAAAATATCCAATTACTGTTCATTGATATATACATATACATATACATATATATATATAATACTACACGAAATGTATGGGTACGCGCGTGTGTATGCGTGTAATGTTAATCGTACGAACTTTGTCCGCACATTATGTTTTATACATACACATATACTCCTCCTGGGGACACCATCTTGTCACAGTGGAGGGTCATGCGTGCTTTCATTGATACTGAGTACTACGTTTTTGGTTACCAGAAAAGCCATCTAAACCAAAACCGGTCTCAGTGCAGGAATCATAGTAAGCGTGTGTTTTAACCAGGTAGCGCCTGTACTCGGGACGAGTGCCTGCAGAAGACGTCCTTTTCCTATGCTAAGGGCGGCCTAATTTCATACTCAATAGGAATTGGGGTCCCACTGCGTTTTATATGTCTCACACGAGAAACTATGGTTCACTCCATCTATAATGAAGATGCTTATGCCACGCGATCCGACTGGCACTCGGCGAGCGTTCTCCTTCCTGATCCAATATTATCTTTCCTTGAATATTACGGTAACTATTTCATTATTAATCTTAATTTTTCTTTATATATATATATATGCATTATATATACATATATGACTGCGATGTATGTAGGCGAATACTGCGTGTGTGTAAGTACATTAGATTTTGGTGCGTTTTGATTGCAGATTTATATGTAGCTTTATAAATGCTCAGAAAATTTCGTAAGGAAGACGGTTTTTAGACGATTGTGGTAAGTAGTACCACAACAAGACGACAACATGTTAAACTTTGTACATCCCGGTTTGAATTTTTTGAGACGATAAATATCTATTTCATTTTGCTTGCTTTGAAACTCTTTCAACCGTGTGCGTAGATGACGGATTGTGATTTGTCAGTTAATATTTTTAATACAATTTTTCGCTACACAGAAACACAGACTATGTATATACTTCGTTTTAATCTTCGAACAGGACGTAAATTTCGTTACAAAATTTTCACTACAGTAATTTATTCAGGGTTAGTTTCAGTTTATTTGTACAGAATTTCCCATTGCAATCATTTTTACTTACAATCTGTTACGCTTGTTATTCCTATTTACAAGTAGTAAATTTCTCAGCTTTGAATTTTTTAAACCGTGACCATCGAAATGAAGATTTTAATAGTGTAACTATTTTTTTTTTTAATTTGGGTTGCCTTTGCAACTTACCCAACGTAGTACGTACGAACTAACTTATATTTAGGGTAAACGCGGACAACTTCTCTAGAAATATATGTCCGGAAACACTCGTAAATTCTCAACATAAAGGAGGGACAATACATTGTATCAGCGATGCACAAACCGCGGGTGGTCGCGACTGTCT
The DNA here is from genome assembly GCA_032883995.1 of Coronaproctus castanopsis. Lineage (NCBI taxonomy): Eukaryota > Metazoa > Arthropoda > Insecta > Hemiptera > Monophlebidae > Coronaproctus > Coronaproctus castanopsis. The sequence continues at coordinate 46,483,049 of CM065054.1, forward strand.
GAGGGGTCGCTGAACAAATGTCTATAACAATAAACAAAAAGGCTTTTTCTCGATAAGTAACAGGTGCCGGTTAAATAATGAAATGCAGTTATATAGAACTATATGTTTTTACAAGAATAATTACTCGTATTAATAGCCAATCGCAGAACGTTACTTGTGTTCTCGGCGCTTTTGGAAATATTTAAAGTAGACACACTTGTGAAATAATTTAACGTAAAGCCACCTAATTCGGGAATTAATTTTATCCGAAATAAACGCAGACTTTCAACGAAAAAAGTTTTAAATGAATTACAAATTCAAATTTACGCCAATTCGACAAATATTCATTTCGAAGAAAGAAAATAATGTACTTTCATTCGATATTTTCCGACATCTCTTTAAATGAAACAGAACAATTAACTGACGTTTCAAGTCACGAATTTTAATCTGTAACTTGCATCAACTGGGAACGTATATCCCGTTTTGAAAACAAACGCCATTATTATTTTGATTCCGTTTGCAGTCGACCGTTAAAACTAAGTACCGATCTCGATTGGATTCAGAGGATGACTTACAGCTTGCGAGTTCCAAACACAGTTCCGAACAGGGAAGCATTCATTACAAGCGCATATCTCATATTAAATTTTTTTATCGTAAACATTTTTAAAAGTATTTTTTACTCGCATAAATATAAATAAAATCATCGTTTCATAAAGTTATGCGTTTTATTCGAATCTCGAAAACGTAGAAGTATGCAAAATTTTATTCGACAACGTCACCAACAATTTTAAAACAACCAGTAGGCGCTAATCACAGAATGAATACTTTAACTATGTTAACGATTAAAAAGAAAAAGTTTACTACCGTCTTTCCGAGGGTTTCACACGGTAGTTGCAAGTGAAAATAGTTTGCGCAGCACCACTGGTATGAAGGATACATGACGATAACGGTAATTTAAGGTACAGTTCAGAACGTAATGTTATTAAAGAACGAATAACACACGATATGTCCGGTATAGAGGGGGAAGTAAGAAATTTGTCTAAGTTTTATAAGGAATAAGCGATAACAAATCGTTATCTGTTAATAAGTACAATTCCTTCGCGCTTAAAGTAGAACCATGGAAATCTAGAGACGTTTATAATTGATAGGTACCGATTGAAGGACTGCCTAATTTTCTCTAATATGTCTGTTATTAAAATTTTCTATGTTAAAGATACGATATCATGTGTAGACGCTAAAGAGAATACCACAACATTAGAAGACGCGGGGCTTTAGCTAATAAATCTACAATTTCACTGTCGGCGATTCCTCGATGTCCCGCGTAAGAAAGACACAAATGTACCTAAGAATTACAGATGGTTAAGTTTTAACGTGATGGATGAAGTCAATGTTCCAATTATATTTCATAGCCTTCGAAATGATTCGCGAGTCGGTGATAATGAGGTAACTACGCGGTACCTTGCCGCTGATGTCGCATACGGTAGTTTGTAACTGCACCGGCACTAAGGATGGCGAGTTATTGCGCCTCTCCGCCATTTTCTACTTCACCGACAATTTCAACTATATTATCACACTACTATAAAGTATGTATATCCATACTTCGGGCTTACGCGTGTTTTCTGTTGCATACTCGTTCGAGTGAATAAATGATTGATCAGTCGATTGATCTCCCTCTCTCTCTCTATATATTATATATATACATATATATATACATATATATATATATATATGTATATATATATATATAATATTTATAACGGTCACTGATTTTTTATGGTAAATAGGCTTCTAAACTACTTTGTTTTCTTTTCAATTTTTGTCGGTAAATAAGTGTCGGCTTCTGGGAAGTAAAGAAAAGCCGGGGAAACACACACTAGCGAAAAACATATGTTAGAATTCCAAATTTCAGTTTTTTTATAATATCTTAAAGCTATTTTTCTGAGACAGTAAAACTATATCATCGGCATAGCGTAGATTATTGATCTCGGGGCCTTCTATTGTTACGCCGCTATGCAATCCATCTATTACTTCTCGCATTATGTGTTCGCCTTATTCATTAAATAACGTATGCTTATACATCATTGTCAACTCCTGTTTCCAATTGAAATGGTTGTGATTTACAGTTATTAACTCTTTTAAGGCGCTTACGTTATTTTCGTATACACGGCATTTGAAAAATTGAGAGAATACAATTAAGCGCGAGATTACGCGCGCGCATCTATTTGAAATGGTTGATCACGAGGATAGATTTAGTGTTGATTCCTGTGTTAGTCTTGATGATTTAGAAAAAAAAAAAACAACGGAGCTAACGAGTAGGACGGACCGATACAAACTATATTTAATTTATACGAGTTGCTACCCTAAAAATCCAATACCAAGTCCCGATACATCTGATAGTAATTATATACAGGTAGCCAATACTGAAATATGTATATATATAATGTGCGTATATGTCTGGTTACAGCTAGCGACGCTACAAACGGCGGTTTAATGTCTACAGCCAGTGACAAACCGGTTCCGAAGAAAAACTTCGTTAAACATTGCGAACAACGACGTAAATATCCGGTTTTATACAAAGTCGAATTCCAGGTAATCGAAATTTTGTTTATTTTTTTTCCCTCTAATTAACGCTAAGTTATGAAGAAAACAAAATGACGTGGACTTTATAATACACTAGAACAGTTGAAACACGAATTATCCCGAAGGGGTCGTAATTTTGTCACCACCACAACAACAACAACAACAGATAGTCAAATTCGTCATTATTATGATATTGTTCGTCCGATGAAAACATACGAGACAGGAGAAAACGAATAGTTCAGTGAATGTGTCTATACGAACATTCCGTCTTTTTGCCTATACATAATCGAAAACAAGAGGTGTAAAAAAATATATTCTGCTTAATAATCGCAGAAGCGATATGTCACCTCGACTTTTTCACGTGAACTCGTTCACTATGCTCTGCTCACTTTGAAAAGTCGTTCAAAGCTGATCGTTCAATTGATGATCGCCCGTATGACGTACTTTTGCCGGAACAGAATTTTTTAATGCGTTATACGATGTATATGTATAAGCCCCACCCGCCGATAGTAGTAGCGATGTAGAGAGGGTGGCACCATTCATCTTACCCATACCAATACAATATCGACTAAGATTGTTTCATTTTGTTTGTTCGTTGATAAATTATAATTATTTTTTTTTAATTTTTAAATACGTGCGCTTTAAAAACCAACAACATCAAATCAAGCGGTGTTACGTAATTTTTGTTCAATAAAATCCTATCTTTTAAAAACGGACTTGAGCTGTGACAGAACTTTCGTTGCACGCGCGAATTCGTCATTTCGTCAACGAACTAGCCGGTAACAATACCGCTCAATTGTACTAGTTCTAGTATTTTTAGTTCGTTCACGCGTTTAAAGTACCAGTTGTTGGGCTTCATACCGTTCAATTATACGTGTTCGTTCGATGAATATTACACCGCTCAGTTAGATGGCACAATTGTATGACTCGTTCATGAACGACACGTCGCTAATTGAAGATGTTCAACTAATAAACGTAATCATGTATTTTTTCTAAAAACACCTATCAAAATTTCTCAGTTTGTAATTCGCTGTTCTAATCATTCTTTTTCACATATTTCTAATATCTTACGAACTGATTGGGCTACTTTATCCTTCTAGTTACACGCCTACCATTGTCTCATCCTTCTGGCAAAACATTTTCTTTCTCATACATATTGTAACAACCGTGTTGTTACATGTTAATGATTAAATAAATAAAATAAATAAATAAATAAGTTTGAGAATTAACAAATAAGTAAAACTAAATATATTATATAAGAGTGAGTAAATATATATATATATATATATATATATATATATATATATAATGTATATATAGTCAGTAAAAGGGTCAATAATAAGTTAAGATGACACAAAAGGTTTATTAACCTTTCAGTCGCTTTCTCGTCGTATTAATTACACAATAAGTATATGTGTATGCGTGTGAATATATATGTATGAGTATGTGTACGCCTAATTTTCTAATGAGAAAACGAGGAGAAATTTAAAACATTTTGACTGGTTATTGAAAATCGTCTCATCGACGCATAAATAATGGAAACACACACATACACAAATATTACAATATATTAAATGACGAGATAATTACTACACGTGAGATTCTTCACATGGAGCCGGTAAAATCATGTTTATGATTGGATATTAAAAATTATGTTAAACCAATCGAAAAGTACACTCACACATATGTAAATGTACAATGATTTTTCTAGAAGTTCCATAAATATATACGATAATAATAAACGAATCTTTTCAGAAAAATCTAAAAAGTTCTAATTAGGCATGTATATATATGTATATGTGGGTGTATGTATGCATATTTTTTAGTATAAAAGGAGATGTTCAGTTTTAATTCAAGTTAGTACAAATTAATTCAAGTTAGTTTTTTAAATTAATTTCATTCTAGTTTAAAGTTAGTATAGTTTTATTAGTTCAGTTTTAGTTTTAATAAACGTATTTGAAAATCCGTAATCTCTTAGTTTTTTATTTATTTTAAAATTCTAATAAAAGTAGAAACTGCGTTTTATTTTGTTTTATTTTGTTCATTTTTAATTAACGGTCGTGGCCCAATCCACATCTGTAGAATTCGTAACGTCGATAACATATATATATATATATATATATATATATATATATATATATATATATATATATATATATATATATATATATATATATATAAAGTTTTAATTTCAACAATTTAATAATAAACCATAATAATAACAATTGTATGTGACATCCCACTAATCTGGATATGTGTTATTAGATGGTGTGTTAGTGGCGTTGCAATATATATATATATATATATATATATATATATATATATATATTAGTGATAGACATAACTGACTACTTCACGTAAACTAATAATTAGTAACACCGTTTCTAAAAAACCGACTAATTATTCGTTTTTTTTATTCAGTCAGATTTACTTCAATTCTTCATTAGTACAATATAAACACGACACAATAAATGACAATATCCATTAAGTTTTCTCCTCGCATTGAAGCATTCCTCCTTTCAACCTAATTCCAATTATCTTCCCTTGGCAGCGCGACAATTGACTTATTTACTATTCAGCCGCGGCATCTTAATATCATACGTCTGGATTCCCGGTGAATTCATGGCAATGAGGTTGCCGACACTCTGACCAAGGAAGCTATTTTCTTCGGCTCTCTGGTGCCGGCAATTTCCACCACAGACCTGATATCTCTTGCCAACATGGATATATCCTACTAGTGGTCATCGTGGCTAGTTAGTTCTTCCACCCCTAGATATTATCTGGCCACATCACCTACTCCCTTGTACTTTAATTTGTCCAACATACACCTCAACTTCCGAAAATTTAATACAACCATCACCCGTTTACGTTCTGGACACAATCGTCTTCCGGCTCACATCTTTCGTATTGGGATTTCCAGTTCCCCATATTGTTCCCATCCAGCCGATTCACAAATTATCGCCGATGAAAACCACATCCTTTTCAATTGCAATTTTCACACACCTGACCAACTCGCACTCCTGAATTCCTTAATGTCCATCGGTTATCGTCCTCCTTTCTCTATCACTTCCTTAATTTTTTCTAATGATTCCCGTGTTTTCCTGCTTCTTTACAAATTCCTAACCAATTGTAACATCAATATATAATAACTATTTATCAACACGTTAGTGGGTTTGCTCCTCAGCAGTGCCAAAAAAAAAAATCATTAAATCAATAATAATAATAAATAACGAATAACGGATGTAAAATTAACTAAATGTATTTGAAATAAAGTTAAAAATTATATTTCGGTTGATAAGTAACTAAGAGATAATCTATAAATGTAAAATTGAATATATTTTAAAACAACACGAGCATATATAATCGCCTTTTTAACGAAATCAATAATTTGTTCTTGTAAAAGTATAACTAAAAATCACTATACTCAAAATTCGACTAATTTTCAAACGGTTCTAGTGAAACCTACTAATATCGATATACATCCGACTAATTTTTAATCGGTTTCAACATATTTTGGGCGGTCTTTATAGTTCTTACATTTGTCGGCTTTGCGCAGCCCCTCAGCTGTTATGTCCTGACAGGCCTTAAAATCGAAGTATAGATTAGACAGCACGCTATTTCTGCCCCTTTAAGAGCGAAAAACTCGCCAGTTCCATAGTCGAAAGAAAAATAACCTCCGTAATAATGTGGATCTACCTGATAGGTTAAATATTTCAAATTAAATTTCGAACATACGATCCGGTTAACATCCAATTGAAAGGCGTAGCAAGTCGTGATGGTGTACAAATTCACCTAACAGTTGTAACTACACATCGAACACAATGTTGGACGACGACGACGATGATGGTCACGCGTTCCGATTAATTACATCAAGCTTACACTATTAAAGGCGCAACCGATAAAAATCTAATTAAAAAATAAAAATTATACGCACGTAGTACACGCGAGTATATGTGTACCTATTTACGTATGTGTGTGCATGCATTATACAAAATATATATATATATATGTGTGTGTGTATTTGTGAATGTATATTTCCTTATTAAATTTCGTCAAAATACTCCATAGGCAAATTATTACAAGCCGATATTGAAAGGAAGCGTCCTCTTTTTGTCTGACAGGTGTGTAGATTCGTTTACAAAACTTTTTTCGAACGTATAAAAGTAAAACTGTCAAATGGTAACTATGGTTACGCAACGATTAATTTAACTCTTATATTGTCGATTACTCTTTTTTTTCACACAAAATTATATATATATATATTTTTTTTAAAATAAACAAAAAAAAAATGTCTAAAAATTAAATTTTTCCATAAAAAGGTCGGAAAGCTTGTCGGCTATTAAATCGTTATTGAGTGGATATTAAAAAAAAAAAAAAAAAAAAAAAAAAGTAAAATGCAATAAAATGTTAGAAAAAAATATAAAAGGAAAATACAAAAAAAAAAAAAAATTAAAAAATAAAATGCAAGAAAGTGCTTTTAATTTCCATGCAACCTTCTTGTTAGGAATAAATTTCACGTATCGTGTTTCTGCGTTCACTTTTTTGTAACGGTATTTCCGTCAAGAGCAGTATGTTAAGATGCTTCCCCTCATTACCGCAACATCGAAAATCGAATGATAACCTATCTACTAAACCGTACGATGATAACACCGCTAGTAAGTACACACACACACCACACATCAGATAAGACCCACTCAAAAATTGTTGAAATACACACAAATGCTTGGCACCAACGCGTACGAAAAACCAACACGCCCGTGTTAAATGATAATATTATAAACACCGTCACCCGTCAATAGATAACACCGAGTATAATAGTCAGTATCCGGCGATCAGCACAGTTACTACTACATCGGACATATAAGTAAGTCGTCAATAAGCATAACATTTAAAATTAATGAGACATTTTTGAGTAAATTAAAACAGGCAGCCACTAAAAGGAATAAAATATCGCTAATCGCATTTAATTATCCTACGGAAAAATCGGGCTTAATTTTTCATTATCTATCCGCACTATACGTGATTAATTTGTCGGTTTAAAAGGACTCAGTTGAGTGATCATTAAATATTATTGCCGCATCACGCATAAGTAAAGACCGAATTGAAAACAAAACACGTAACAGACAAATTTTTTGCAAATAGCGGCGAAATTAAAATAGGCACGCAAATAGTTAAGTCGTCTAAGAAGCCCAGTCAACAAACTAATATCAAACGTTTCAGCCACTATACCAAATGAAGTTATTGCATTACATCTAACAAGATTATTCTTCTTAAAATCGTTATTTCCTATGCCAATTTTAAGAGTAAACCACCCATCTAATAACGAATTTAGACGTATTGTTAGGTGATTGTAGACAAATTTGTATTGAACAAACACATGACTCTATACAAATGAAAATAAGTAAATAAATAAATATTATTTTTTCGTTCAATTATACATCGTTACAAACGACAACATTTGAACGTGTATTACAAATCGCCGAAAAAATGAATGTAACATTTTAATTCAGATTCAGGACCACAATGATATTTTCGAAGGTAAAACCCGACGCCCGCGATTACAAATGTTGAAAAATATTTGAACGAGTAAATCCAAAAATGTTAAAAATAAAACGAAAGACCAACTGAAAAATATCCTTTTAATACGAATATACATAGACACACACACACACATATATCTTTATATATATATATAGTTCTTTTGCGCGCGCGTGTGTGTGTAACTGAACTCCTCCTAAACGGCTGGATCGATTTTGATGAAATTTTTTGCGTGTGTTCCAGTAGATTCCAGAATGGTTTAGATTAACAATTCGATCCACTGGAAAATGTTTATTGAATTCGTCGTTTATTTAGATATTGTTGATGCTACAATGTTTTGCATTGTATCCGGGGCACACAGCGTTGTGACCGCAGTGTCGAATATTAGAAATTATTTTAATTTCAGTTTGTCCCGATTATTAGCGCTGCCATCAGATTCAGGAAAATTTCGTAACTTTGCGTTATTATAAAAAGTAAATCGCGCGCTAATTGAAATATTACTTTAAGTTGTAATTAGTGGGTGAAGGGTTTCGAAATGTACTGAAAAAACTTTGCAAATTTAGTGCGATACTGAAGTGAGTATTTTACATGATTTTCTATGAAATATACACGTGCATTGATTAACAACCATCCCGAGCTACTAACCAAAAATATTGCACATCCAGTGGCATTACGATAAATTATTTTTTTGTACATTAAAAAAATATATATAAAAATCGTTCGAGTTATAATTTTTTCAAATTTAGGTTTCCATTTAACACGGCATCTAAATTCAACATACTCACACGCTATCAATTGGTCAAATTGCGGTAACGGCACATCTAATAACGTTAGACATTGTAATAACTTTTTTTTAAATAAAAATTTTCATCAAAACGGTCCACATTAATTTTTGAACTTAAAACGTGTGTACAGGAAACGTCTGTCGGTCCGCTAGTATATATATATATATATATATATATATATATATATATATATATATATATATATATATATATATATTCGATGTAGCTCCTCATTAGAGGACTAGAGAATTTCACGAATTGAAAAAATGACTTAAATATATTGAAAACAACCGGTTTAGAAAGCGGCTCCTAAAAAAAAATATTTAAATGATAATAATAATAATTTTAGTCATATTCTGAAAAGTAGAAAAATTACGGATCGCCTTAAATATACTAATACAATGGAATGAAAGCGACTAGTAGTCATTTTCTGAGTTATTCTCCGTTTCTGTGTGTTGGGCTACAAGGCTCAGTGCTTCGATCCGTGTTGTAAATTTACACACCCGCTTTTCTGTAACTAATAATGTTCAGGTGGTCCCCACATTTGCGAACGTGACATACACAAAATTTTTTCGACCTAATAGAGTAATCTTCGAACAGCTCTCACTAAAGTTTAAAACTGATTCAAAAAATGGAACATAAAGGTCATTGAGAACAAATCTGTAAATAAAGAGCTTATAATAAAATAGCTGCCTCCTCCTGTTTGAATCAACAACGCCCAAAAGTACCAATGAGAACGAGTATGAAATATCAGAGCTTACATTTAAATAGTCGACCGAAGAGGAAATACTTTGATATATCTGCATTAAAAAACTATTCTTGTTAATGGGCAGAAATAGCGTACTATCTATTGACAACGAACGTATTTCTGCGAAAATTCTATCTGGAAATACGGGGGGGGGGGTGCAATTGTGGTGATGTGCAAAACCAACAAATCTAAGAATTATACAGAGTACCGAAAATAAGAAATTTCTCCGACTGAAAACAAATTCGTCTTGTAGTAAACTAGATCATTCGCCGTTATTTAAACGTTCACTACGTATGTAATGACATTCCATCGTTGGTCGTGTCCAGCAGCCCCGATGCAAGAATATTTGAATGATTTCCCAGCCTCATAGCACGGCTCTATGCGTATTGTTTAACGACCTTAGGCAATACGCACGTAGTTATGCTGTCGGATAATCCTACCGTCATGGTTACCGGGTGCATAAGAGCGCGTACTATTCTGTTATGCTCTTATCCTAAATACTACTAAATCATCTTATTAGTCAGCTTGTAGTAAATTTTTTTTCCTTAATGTACACCTGTACAAATAGACAATAAGCACATGAGTTGAAACACATGTAAAAGTACGACGATACCTCTGTTTCAATAAACAGTCTGCCTGGTTATGAATTATGCTACAACAGCGGCGACTTAACCTGTACGGACCTTAGGTCATTCTGCAGACGCAGAGTTCGTATGTACGGTCTCGGAGTATTCGTCGATTTAGTCTTCGGACCGGATTAAGTGTCGACGTGTAGATTCGCCGAATTTGACGGTTTGGATAGTTGGAACATTTGCCAAAAAATGTTTTGGTATTTATTCCGATAAATCTGCGCGACTGTCGAGAAAAGAACGCAAAAAAAAACAACAAACCTTTGTTCAGGTATGAAAATATCTCCATCACGCACATCGAGCATATTCGAATGTTGTTCTCTCTTTTACTCTAAAACCTTCTGAGAAAACATGAAGTTATCTAATGAACGAACAGTTCAGATTTCAATTATAATAACGTTAAATAATGTTTTCCTATCTAGTCGCAATAGTACGTATCTCTTGGAAAAAGTACGAATAAAATTGCTAAACTCTTTTCAACATAATTAACGATAATCAAATAATTATCTTCGTCGTAGAAAATAGACTGCGTTTACAGTGGCAGTTTTCGTTAACTACGTAAGTTAATAATTTAAACGATCATATTACCGCTATTCTAATTCACCGTTTTTGGAGTAATTAGGGAATATAGATATTAACGTACCGGGGGAAATGATATTTTATACAGTTTAGAATGCTGTTGCAAAGTAAGAATCTGTAAGAAGAATAAAAAAAAATAAAAATAAAAAGGACATGCAGTTTCTTTAGTGGATGTTAAATTTAGAGGTCAAGTTTGCAAATAATTTATATATGCACAATGAAATTAAGAGTGGAACTATGTATTAGCGAACCGACGTAATGTTTTGTTTCAGATACGGCACCTTAAGAGTAACTGTAAAAGTCAAATATGCAATTCAAACCTCCGCCATTAGTGAACGTTGAAAATCTTGAAATATTTTAATACGCGTCTTACGTCCATTCTTGTCCCGAACACCGTGAACGACCGAAAAAAGAATTATGTACTAAAGAAGCGATTCGTGTCGTCACATTAGTATTAATCTGTCGTAAGTGTGCTGGAACTAACAATTTCTCATCGTTGAGAACGGGTCTTCTTAGATTTTAATACTTATACCGGTAAAAGCCTAATCACGTTAACAACAAGACCGCCGGCATTATTCGTAACGAAGTAAGGTTAGTTAACAACTGGCTTGAAAACTTTTATTAATTCGATAACCGCCGTTAGATAAATTCAGGTTATCGCATTCTCGTAAGAATGATCGTTTGTTATTCGCACGATTGTGCGTAGGCAGAGAGTAAGTTGAATATTTTTTCAACGGCGAAATTTCTCGGCACCGCATTAAATTCGAAATTACTATAGAAAAATCATGTAAAGCAGCGAATATCTTAAAAGCATCGTAAAGAGCAGATGCTTTATATCTTTGTTGGTGAAAATTTTGACCAAACTGCGCCGCACATGTACAAACTGTGGACACAGTTGAAAATCATATTTAGCGCCTTCTTTTTCTTTTTTTATGCAAATCCCTACTTTGCCTTCAAAATCTGCATAGAACGTATTGAATTCGAAAGTTTTCAACTTTATCATAAGTCCTTTTTAATATAGTAAACTTTTATCGCCAATTCGATATTATACAAACTTCTCTCAACCTCTCGCGGAACTGACGTTATCAGACGAACGAAGTAGCCTATCTTATAGCGATCAGTTAAATTTTTATTTCCGTTCGATTATTTAACCGTTAAATACTTCATGATAATAACTGCACACATTCCTCTGTTTGATTTATTAGCTCGTAAACGCATTTGTTCTTCTAAAGCCAATATTCTCATCGTACATCAATGCTTCGTGAAAAATAATTATACAAGCTGAACAAGTTATAAAATTCCGTTAGATATGCCTTTGTCGTACGTGACTTAGAAATTGTAGAAAATTATTAACTTTAGCCTCGCTGTTCTATCTTTATAGTATAGTCTTTCGCAATCCTGAAATTTATACGACATATTTATATTTCTTTACTACTCGGTGTGACATTGATACTATCGGATTCCATCAGTTGTCTGCACGATCCACCTCCGAAGAAATGCAATCTAATACTCTTCATCCGTTATGGCATATTCTAGCTCAATTTTAGCAATACCTTATTCTCTTCCTGTTAGACATACTGGGATGACGCGTAATTAGTTATGCGATCAAGCGGCGAAGTATACGCTTATTGACGGACTCCTGTATCTTCCGTTTATAACTATAAATAATTTGAAAATCGATATCCATCAAACTATTCGCGGGCAAAATAATCTGTTTAGAATTTACGCTTTATAAATTCGCCCTATCAACTGTTGCGTTCCGTTTCTAGGTACAAAGTTTGATTTTTACCACCATCATCGATTGACGTTCGCAATTTCATCTGAATGCGCATCAGTCATCATCGTCTACCGTCAGACCTTCGTAGATTGTACACAGCGTCTTCAATCAAGGCTCGAACTATTCAACTATGGATTTGAACGACATATTATTCGTGTGTCTGGCACTTGGTTCCAGGCGTTCCACGTTGGTGTTGTATTTATTGTCTGTAGAGTTATGTTTTCTCTTTACTTTTTTGAGGTTATAAGAGTATATTTAAATATTTATAATTTTATTATTAATTCCGGTATAAAATTATTTTTCAACTATTAATAGATTTTTATGATTCATTCAAAACGTTTCTGACGAAATTCGATTTACCTCGACATCGACTAATTCGAATTCTCCGCATAATTGGTCCGTCCGCAGTTGTACTGCGACTCAGTTTAATTCGGCTTTTAATTGCATTCTGTATGTATTATTCAACGTTAAGGTTATTAAAATTAATTACAGCGGTCATTTTGTCTTGCTGAAGCTTGAGACATATACTTCGCTTATTAAAGTACTTCGGTCACTACTACATCTAATCCGTAGCTTTTATCAATTCTGCAGCAACCTCATCGGGTCCGATTGCTTTACGTATTTTTGACTGAACTATTGCTTAACCTCATCTTCCGAGATTTCCAAATAGGAATCGACATTACTTCATTGACTTCTTTATTCATATTGCTTGCTTTAAATAAATTAGAAACGTATGCCCTCTGTAATTGGTTTACCGTCTGAATTAAATATAACCATCGGTTTTCTCAGTTTATATAGGCCAGCTATTTCCTTTAATTCTTTCTGTATTATCTTTGCCTTTGCTTCGCTGATCACTCTTCCGAGTAATCGCCGAATCCGTCTGTAATATTCTTTATTATTCATAATGGTTGCTTGTCTTCGTTTTCTCAACAGTTTGAGTATTTCGTCGGTTATCCGTTTCTTATTTTTAACACTGTTACTTGGTCCTAAAATTTTTTCAGCATTTTTGAGTGTTACTGGCTTCAATATCGGTCAGGTTTCATTAATCGATTATCAGTTCTCTCTAATTTTTCTTGTAACTCCATCTCCGCGTGCACAAGATTTCGAGTCTCCGTTTTCTTCATGGCCGTTAGGTTAAGTATTTTGTTTTTTATGATTGTCAAAAATTTTAATTTCATCTCTGCCATCAGCAGAATATGATCTGTATTTGCTTGTGCACTCTGATATGCTTTGACCTATTTCAATAGGTATATATATATATATATATATATATATATAAGTACATAAAAAGCCGATGCATTGCGTGGGTGTAAATGTTTGTAGTGCAAGCGGGTATCTGTATACCGGATGGGATAAGATAAATAAGCTGTATTGTTTGACTACTTAAAAAAAAAAAATTGTTCCTGAAATCTATAATAGACGCTAAATGTAAATCATATGTATATATACATAACATGCCTATATCAATCCACATATATGTGTAACAGAAGAAGGGAGAGACAGGCTGACTCACAGACAAACATACACTGACAAACTTAAGAGGGAATATGAAATTTTATTATTTTTAATTTTTTTTTTTCATTCCAGTACTTTTATCTGCTCGTTATTTTGTTCTTTATCTTCCAGAATAGTCATGCCTTCTGCAGGAATAAGTTAGAACACTTATTACACCTATATATATATATATATATACTTATAACATTACATATATATATATATATACTTACAACATTATATACATATATATATGAAAATTTATATACATATATGTGTATAAAGAAGCTTTCCCACTTTCATTCGAACGAATTACCTACAAACAAATTCGTAAACCATATATACCATATATACGTATATAAATATTTGGAGATATATATATACATGTGTATATATATACATATATTTGGAGATATATATACATACATAAATAAATGTACACTCTACATCGTTATCTCGTGAATGGTTTTAGCCGTGCTCGCATATATATTCGCCCCGTAACTAAACAAAAGTATTTTTTCCTTACATCTTCTTCACGAGTAATTTTTATTCCCCGAGGTATACGACCGAAAATGGAAAATGGAAAATGGAAAATCTTACACTTTCGTGGTTCGTTTTCTAATCGTATACGTTGTCTACGTTTAATGTAGCACTTTTCAAGTGAGACGCGGAGTTTTGCAAGTGTCGACGTTGTAAATTTAGTAAAATGGTGTGCGGATCGACCTAAATTTTCGACATGAAAAAAAAGTAAAAATCCACTTCGGTAGAAAGGAAAATCGTGTTGTTTTTTTTTAATACTTAAACGAAACCGATGGAAAAAGAGGAATGCCAGCAATCATCGAGATTTATCCGAGTGTAATGTTTCTTAAAAGGAATATTACGGTACGATCTGACGGGGGAAACAGACTCGGGAATAGAGAACGAAATGATGGATCAAGTGTGCACGCGTATTTTTCGATAACAAAATCAACAATTAAAATTACTTCCGTGTTTCGAGTTTGTTTACATGGGAGTAATTTGTATTTCTGTTGCTTTTTCTCGTTAGATGTTTAGATGAACTTCTAGCCGAATAAATTAATTTTAGTTACAATACTAAACTCCAAATTTCGTATTAACTCGTATCGAGCGATTTTTCTAAGACGTACATGTAATTATACTGCAGTCTCGTAATAAATCGGAAGATGCCATCGTACAGGCGAAAATTCGTCGAAGAATATTATAATAATTTAACCGCGGATGTAGACGGTTTTTAAAACGTTGTCACAGACAACCGGGTCATTTTGATCATCGGGTTTCGATTATTAAGTCGTTGTCAAATTGACCGGTTATCAGGCGTTCAGGTTTAAATTGTGCGATTATAATTAAAGGGTTTAATCGTTGAAGCTTGAAAATAAAAAAAAAAAAAAATTGTACAATTTTATGTTACTATGTAAAATATTTTATTTTACATCGTTTCGTGTGTTCCGATACGGTACGTAAGCCGTTCGCGTTCGCGCGCTATTACATATATTAACGAAATAATACATACATACATATATATATATATATATATATATATATATGGGTTATCTACGTGGAAAGAACAATTTATCGCCGCTGGTGAGATCTTTCCATTTTATATTTTCCCTCGTTATCGATAACAGTAGTAATAATAATAGTAATAATATACTATCGTCCTGGCGTGGTTATTATTATCCGCTCTTATCTACTCTTAGTAGATCGTCCATTATTTATAGTCGCTACTGTTTCAGTTGTCGCACACGTACGCACTAGTAAAATTAGCGACTGGCCATATTAAGCCCAGTAGCTACGAGTCAAAGTAGTGATGTCTACATTAAAAAAAAGATGATAAAGCATCAATTCGACGGAAAAATAAATGCTAAAGACGAATCAAACTCGGTTACGTACATATGAAATCTCTTCGGAGGATACGACAAATAAAACTATACCCGCAATAAAAATTATCAGTAAAACGCCTAATCATTGGCAATCCTTCTAAGGTAAGAGGATAAATTCACCCAACACTTCCCCGGGAACCGGTAAACAAAAGTGAAAACTGGCCGCTTCAAAACCTTCCAGGTTCATTCAACAATTAAATATTGAACAAAAGAATTCATCAGAAAGTACTTCTCCCGGTACTAGTACGTTAAACGGGGGAAAAAAACAAAACCGTAAAGCCTATCAATACCAAGTACAAAGAAATGGAAAACTTCATGTGTTCGGTATTAAAAAAAGATGAATTTATTTGTCAAGCGTTTAATGAGGAAAAAGTATAAGAACCGTCGATGCTGAAAATTATAGGAAAATAATTAAAGGCCTAACAGAAAATAAAGTACACGTACCAACTCGAAGAAGTCTCGTAGAATTTTGTAACTAAAAATATTCATCACACAGTATCACCCGAGGATATTTAAAAAAAAAAAAAAACGCCTCGATTCTGATCGAATTTAAAGCGAGAAACGTAATAAATATGAGACATTTACTAACCACCTCCTATGTTCTTCGTCGACTCAGATCCGCCAACTAACATTAAGGAACTGTATAATGTAGAATATTTACCTGAAAGTTAAAATCCGAACCGCCATACAAAAATAAGGGAATAATTCAATGTACGAGGTGCCAAGCTTTCGGACATGCTAGATCATACTGTACTCGATGGAGAAATGCATCAGACAAATAGCCAAGTAATACATCCGCTAGGTGTGCACATTGCGAAGGCAAACCCCCCTCCCATATACAAACGATGTTAAAATGCGAAATAGTAAACGAAATAATAAACCACGAGCAATTAATAAACAACAAATCGATCTGTCTATCGAAAACTTCCCTCAGCGGTTAAATAAGGAGCACTTTATACAAACTACGACGAATAGAAAATATAAAACAGCACTCCGTAATAAAATCCCAAGAGCAGCAAATCCTGAATTAGCACTAATTAATAATAATAATAATAAACAGTTTACTGAATTACTTTCCGAATTCAAACCTATGTTTAATCGAACAAAACAGCATGATCATTAATACGCTATCCGCAGTATTAAATTACTTTCCAAATGAATCATATGCTACGAATTGCAACATGGAACGTCAATGGCATGTCCCAATATCGCCCGTGAAATTGAATTATTCCTAACGAACCAGAAAATAAATATATTGATGGTTTCTCACTTCACTAGCAATAGCTCTATTAAGATTTCTAATTATAATTATCGTACAAACCATCCCGATGACAGAGCACATGTAGGGGCATCATAAGAAAATCCGCGAAACGTCACATTATGAACAACTTTATGAACGATGATTTACAGGCCTGTACTATTAAAATAGATACCAGAATCGGTTCGATCATTATCTGTTCCGTATACTGCCTCCCGAAACACCTTAATCAAACTAGATCAGTTTCGTGAATATTTTAATTCTCCGGGTAATAAATTTATTTTCGGTGGCGAGACTTGGACGCCAAACATACCTCTAAAAACACCGTTATAATAGTATATCTAGTGGCGAACCAAAATACTGGTCAACCGATATGGGAAAAATACCCGATTTGTTGGACTTCTTTATAATGGAATTCGTACCAATCAAATGTCTGTCGAAACATCAACGGACGCGGTACTTCAGATCGCTGTAATTCTGAACATCAGTAGTTCAATCATGTATTCAGATAAAAAACCCACACTGTATAAGAATAGAACCAACTGGGTACCAACAATTAATTGAAAATAACATATATTTGAACATTCCGTTAAAAACCACGGAGGATATATAGAAACCAGTATAGAGAACCTGACCAAATACGTTCAAGAAGCGGTACATTTAGCGACGCCGAAAGAAAATTATACTAGTAGAGGCGATCATAATATCCAAAGTTACCCAAAAATAATAAGCGATATGGTTCAAGAAAAAAGACGATTAAGACGCATCAGAATTCAAGGAGTCCCAATGAATAAAACGAAATTCAACAAAGCAAGCAAAGAACTTAAAAGTATGATTATTGAAATGAAAAATATCGCCTTTAAAGACTACGTCTCTGCGTTAACACCTAATCAAGATTACTCCTTATGGAAGGCTGTAAAAAGAGTTAATCAAATACAACGGATAAAGAAAACCAACCAGCGGGTAAGAAGCGATGAGGAAAAGGCTGAAACATTTGCTGAATATTTATCGCAGATGATTT
The DNA here is from genome assembly GCA_032883995.1 of Coronaproctus castanopsis. Lineage (NCBI taxonomy): Eukaryota > Metazoa > Arthropoda > Insecta > Hemiptera > Monophlebidae > Coronaproctus > Coronaproctus castanopsis. Next base: position 46,501,335 of record CM065054.1, read on the forward strand.
TTCGTCCTAATGAAATCAGTACTAATAGACTAATAAATGCAGAAGTTGATAGTTACCTCCTAATATCACTTCCGATAAAATCAGTATTACCTACGGAAATGAACAAATATATACAGAAACAATTAAAGCCAAAAAAAAAAAAAAAAAAAGTCCGGGATACGATTTAATTACATCAAAAATAATTAAGAAACTACCAAAAAAAATCGTATAATATTATTATCGTTTATATATAACGCGATTATCGGAATATTCAATCGAAATTCGCCATTATAATACCAATTCAAAAGCAAAGCCTTCTGAACATATCGCGTCATACAGGCCAATAAGTTTGCTTCCAGTTTTTTCGAAGATATTTGAAAAATTATTATCGAAAAGAATAAAACCTCTGCTAAAATAAAATCGTACCGGATTATCAATTTGGATTTAGGGAGCAACATAGAGCACCGCGGAACAAATACATAGAGCGGTTGATGTAATAAATCAATTGAAGAAAAAAAACTTTTGTACAGCAATATTTTTAGACATGAAAAAAGCGTTTGATAAAGTGTGGCACAATGGGTTATCAAAATAAAGTACATATTACCAATATTACCTACCAAATCTTACCTCGAAAAAAGATTTTTTCAGGTAAATTTCAAATGGTTCATACTCCAGCATTTATTCTATCAATTCAGGAATTCCACAGGGCAGTGTGCTTGGACCTGTGCTGTATCATATATACACTTACGACTTTCCGCTCAACTCATTCACAACAACGACAATGTGTTTGCAGACGATACTGCGATATTATCCGCTGATCGTGATGTGTCGTGAAAAACTTACAGGATCACTTAGATGACCTGGAAAAATGGTATAAATATTGGAGGATTACAATTAACATTACACGAGTTATCTTTACTCAGAAGAAAGTGGACACAGTTATCCGGTAGTTTAATAAAAAAACCATTCCTACCTCGAACAGCGTACCTCGGCTCATGATGAAAGACTAACTCGGTGAAAACATTTAGAAGATAAACGAAAATTAATATTAAATTTCGAAAAATGTATTACTCGGTAAATATTCACCAGTATCCTTGGAAAATAAGGTGCTACTTTATAATGTTGAAGCTTATATATGGAATCCCACTATGGGGAATTGCAAGAAAATCTCATATAGCAATCATCCAAAATTAAAAATACTACCATCGATAATCGGCGCACCAATGTGGGCAATGACGAAATAAGATCTGAAAGTATCGACGGTTAAAGAAGAAATCGAAGCAGTCAGATCACGATATACAGGAAGATTACAAAATCACTGTAACCAGTTGGCGCATGGGCTTATTACCCGGTTCAGGCGACTGAAACGATCGAATGTAGTAGACTAACGAACATTGTATCAAAACAAGAAATGACGACCATTGTGAAGCATTCTATTAATTTGTGTGTAAATTGAATCATTAACACTGCCACTTATTGTCTTCAAAATTTTATTTAAAAAAAAATAAAAAAATAAAAAAATAAAAAAAATTATTTCCTAAATATTCAATACGTTCGATAAATAACAAAAATGTAAACAACGAGAATCTTTAAAAAAAAACAAGAAAACAAAAAACTCTTCTGCTATTAATCGAGCGAACACGAAATAAAATATAAAGATATATATATATATATATATATATATATATATATATATATATTAATTAATTAATTAAATTATCCACTCGTTAACCGAGTATGGAGTACCATCAATTATTTATGAGTCCTGAGGTGGCTAATCAAACCAATTTTTGCGGCGCACACCTTTCCGCATGCATCGCAGGTAAAAGCGTCATTATTAATATTATCCACTCGAACCGTTCCAATCAATCCTTTACGTCGATTTCTTTTCCTTTCTTCCGCAACTCGAGCATTTTGATCCGCTTTCTGCAAACCACCTCGTATTGTCTGTCTCCAGATGGTACGATCCATCGCTAGCTTTTCCAAACTCCTGCGATCAATTTCGCATTCCTTTAATATCCGATGCAAATAGTCTTTATATCGCCAACGAGGACGTCCAATGCGCCGTTTACCAACCAGAAGCTGACCATAAAGGAATTTCTTCGGAAGTCTTTCCTCGTTCATTCTGATTACATGTCCAGTCCATCTCAAACTATTACTATAAAGCAGCATCCGAATAGACTTGCATTTTGCCCGCGTTAAAATTTCGCGATTCGTCACTCGGTGTCCTGCCAACGAACACGTAGCAATCTGCGCAGCGCTCTCTGATGGAACGCTTCCAGCGACCGTATGTTCTTCGTATATGGGGCCCATGTTTCTGAGCCATAAAGTAGTGTCGATAAAACAATGGACTTGTACATTATTAGTTTTGTTGACAATAAGATATGTGTATTATTAAAGATCCTTCTATCAAGCTTATACATTGCAGCTGAAGCAGCTTGCATTCTACTACAAATCTCGGTGTCCAAGCTGAACTTGTTGTTAACCATACTACCAAGGTATTTAAAACTTTCCACCTGTTCTATTACAATATTACCTAATTCCAACACGTGCACATTTTGCCGTTTGTTTGTGGGAGCTACCTGTACAAGTAATTTGGTTTTTCCCTTATTTATAGCTAGGCCAAAACTGTTGTATAGTGCATCAAGTATTTTGATAGTAGTCTGCAGTTCCCGTATGGTGTGTGCGACCACAGCACAATCATCTGCGTACTGGAAATCGAATACTCCTACTCTGGAGCATTTAGAAGCTGCTTGTAATCGATGTACATTAAATAATCCGCCATTAAACCTACTGATCATTACTATCTTTTCAGGTCCCAGCTTTTTAACTGCTATCATATATATGAAAGCCATATACACTGAAAACAGCACAGGGGCCAGCACACACCCTTGCTTGACTCCTGTACTAACTTTAAATGATTCAGAATTGCCATCTCGTAGCATCACCATGCTTGTATTGTTGTCATATAGAAGGGAAAGCAATCGAATAAATTTCGGCGGACAGCCAATTTTCTCCATGCATTTCATCAATAGCTGCCTATGCACCGAGTCAAAGGCTTTACTAACATCAATAAATGCAATGAAAAGATCCCGATTTTGTTCTAAACACTTTTCTTGTAGCTACCTCTAAGCGAGAATATTGAGTCGATTGTACCACGACCACTGCGAAATCCATTCTGTGTCTCAGGAAAGGTTCGTTCCAATATTGGTAAAATACGATTAAGCATAATCCTGGCAAATAATTTCCCCACAGTTGAAAGCAATGAAATTCCCCTGTAGTGGTTACAATCGCTCCTGTCGCCCTTATTCTTAAAAATGGGCACTATGGCAGCTAATTGGAAATCAGTTGGCATAGATTCTTGTTCCCACATAATAGAAAATAATTTATGAAGCGCGTTTAGCAGGTTGCTGCTTTCCAACTTTAGAATGTCCGGTAACACTCCATCTGGGCCGGCAGCTTTCCCATTTTTTATGTGCTTTAATGCATCTTTAACCTCTTTTAAGGATATATCCTCGTCTAAAGCAGCGAGTTGCTGAGAATTCTGCACTTCGTTCAGCACTGAGTGATTTACACAAGTATCATTATTTAATAAATTCTCAAAGTGACATTTCCATTTTTGCGCTATTCTATGATGATTACTTATGATATTTCCATATTCATCCCTTAACAAAGCATTTCTATACGGTGTAGGTCCATATATTGCTTTAGCTGCTGAAAAGAACTCCCTATAACGGCCTATATATATATACAATATAGAATAAATTTGAAATGTAAAAATGCTAATTTAGATGCACAATTTATAGAAATTAACAAAATGAAGAATTCGGTGAATGCGATATTATTATTATTATTATTCGGTGAATTATTACTTAATCGTCAATATCTCACCGTATTCGCGATATTCGTCCATGACGATTGACCATTTTGCTCGGTTCTATTTCGCTCAGTCATTTGCGCCAGGGACGAGGTTCTAACTCGCGATGTAGACGTGAACAAAAAACTAACGGAAGGTTTCGATAAAAGCTGACGCATATGGAAAACTCTTAACTGATCGGATTCGATTTAGAGTTTTCCATATTCGCCAGCTTTTATCGGAACCTTCCGCTAGTTTTTCTTCACGTCTAGATCTCAAGGGTATAGAACCTTTGCAATCTTCTAATTCGCGCTTGTATTGCATTAGTATCCGATGGCGTACTGCATATCGAAGTAAGAAAGCTTTTTCTGCACTTCGGACGTATCATTTCGCTCGTATATAAAGATACTGGGCTTGCTTGGTTTCTATTTACATCTTTAGCCTTCGTCTTCCTTATGTGCTGTGGTTGCGATACCACTTAATAAATATAGGTTGTCCGCTGTTGTCGACCTTAGGTAACCTATTATAAATACATAAAATTTCATTCACACCTATGCGATAATCTGCCTATAATGGTGTAAAATGTTATAATATACTAATTTAGATGTACACTTTATAAAAATTAACGGAAAATTGTATTTATAAAATAATTCGGTTGCGAATGTAATAAACGACGCGATCTTCGATATGAAATTTATATACATGAACTGCGCGGAAAATAAAAATAAGAAACGTTTGCCTGATGTAAAAATTAATTTTTATAATATACATCTTCGGAACTAATTTTTCATCGAAATTTATCATTTTGAATTTTTATTTTCATATATACATATATATATATATATTTTTTTTTTATTATTTCCATTTTTTTTCCTTAGTAGTTTTCTTTTCTGATGTTTTTTTCTCTATGTAAAATTTTAAAATTTCGAACGATTTTCGAATTAACTCTTTCAGTCATAGATTATAAAATTTGGACACGAGATTATACATTTTTGACATGTGTGTTTATTATGCAATATTGTTTCTTCGATGAATTGTAGATCATTTTCAACGTATTTATATAAATATTTGTATGGGAGACATTTCTCGTCAACCGAAAAATATTTTTTTTTTTTTTTATCAGTTTCATGCGCAATGTAATGGACATTGTGACTGAAAGGGTTAATAAAATATTACTCTAAATCGCTAATTTTTGTACATAAAAAGACGCGTAGTTTTCCGGATATTAAGCTATTATCGTGTAGACGTAAAAAAAAATATGTATAAATTTTAAATACAATTTATAAAAAATATAAAAGGAAAAACGAAAAAATAAAATATAAGAAAATATTCCATTTAGACTTATAATTATTCGCTATTAGATTATTTTACAATTTTTTTTATTTGTTTTAATTCGTGTTTTTTTTTTTTTTTTTTAATTTGTCCATGTTTGTTATATTTTACATGTAAATTAAATATTTCGATACATGTGATTATATTGTTTATATATATATATATATATATATATATATATATATATATATATATATATATATATATATATATATATATATATATATACGTACATATGTTTTTACATTTTCCGAAAACAAGCTCCTAGTATAGAAAATAAAGTTATAAATCCCGTTCGGACATTTAATGTTGCGGGGTTGTGCAAATGCTATACACATAAATAGGTTCCAACGTTTTAGAATAAGGCCATAAGGCTGATTCGTCACTCTGGTACGTATTTGCAATATTCTATATGTAAGAGACGGACATCGAACGCTCTGTCAAGCGTTATATAAGTAGTTACTCATGAAAACTTATTGGCACTTAATCTACTCGGCACCAGCCTAGGCTAAAACGTACTCGATCGTTTGATCTAGCCGAGAAATCTTATAATACAGCAGTGTCCATCGTTGGATGTTAAGCCCCTATAACAAGTTTGTTATTTCTAGATGGGTACCAGTTATAATTTTAGTATTTAAAAAAAAAAAATCGATAACTGTTTAATAGCCGAAAAGCTTTGCGGTATTTTTATAATATGTAAACAAATTTAACGAGTTTCACTACTTTTTCTATTATTAATTTATTTTCAAATTATTCGTAGTAAATTATTAGGTTAGAATCAATTCCTACTTACCGGTTTTCGATATTTAGTTACTAATCGTTACTATTTATTGTCATAATGACGAACGAATTTTATAAATTCATCGTCAACCAGCTGTAAATTCGTTGTTGGCCGTATAAAGCGCACCTAAAATTTGGCAATTGCTCAGATGTAAACTCGTTCTCCGATCGTCACGGTCCGAATAATAATACGTTGCCAGTCTAGCCCTGCCCGACCCCGCCCCTTTACTCGCGTACAATTAATATTAGTTTCCCTTTTTACTTTTTTTTTTTTTTCGGTTCCCTTTCCGGTTTATTATTATTATTATTATTTTCTGATGTTTTCTTCCTTCCATTTCCTCGCTCTTTCTTTTTCTCAAAAACAATAATAATAATAATAATAATAATAATAATAATAATAATAATAATAATTCTCATTTTCGTCTCTCTCTCTCTCACCTCTTTCTAACGGGGACCGATATAGATTATAGTGGCCCTTAAAAAATTCCGGTTATTATTGTATCTCGTTTACGTCTGCGCTAAACACTTTCACTTTTACGTCAATTATTAAACGAGGACGTTGTTTTCTTCTGTGGCTGTTGTAACGGTGAAACAGTCGCTAAAATATGTAATAATTCAAATTAAAATTCAAATTTCCCCTTTATTAAGACATTTCCAATGTCGCATACGACGAAATAATAGAGTAATATTGATAAAAAATCAAACGCTTATTGAAATTGAAAATTTGTTTATTATTGCACCCAAATACAAATATTTCCGTACCGAATGTTACATAAGCGTTCTCTACAGAAAAACAAAAAAAAAAAAAAAGAAACATTTGTGAAAATATAATCGAAGTTGATAATATTTATATTATTATTATTTTTATACGGGCGCCGGCTGCACTAACGGGCCATATGCGCCCACAGGCTTACTGTGGTCCTAGATCTGATTTAAGAGGCTCAGTGAATCCAGGAACACATTATGAATATGGTCAGTAGATTCAGATAAAAGTTGAGGTAAAGAAGAAGGAAGGCTGCGCTGGATTCTTAATGTTATGAGAGCATGACAGGATGTTCGTATGTGGGATATGAGCAGTTGAGACATTTGGCAAAAGGGACCGAGTGGCGGGTCTGTGCCATGAAGAAGATAGGAATGGGTAAGGTTTGAGTGGGATATACAAAAAAGAACCTATATGTGAAATTGCGGGAAACATATATAAAAAAAAACTAACGTATCTTTTAACAATGTCAGGATATATATATATATATATATATATATATATATATATATATGTATATATATACACACAAACTGTTCTTATAAAAATTAACTTATAGGTATATTAACAAAATGAAATAAAAACAGAGTTAATCTACTATAAAAGTTACTTTATTAATGCAAAATTTTCCGACATTAATATCATTTTCAAGCAAACGCAAATAAACGTTACAAATGAATATTTTTATTGCATACGCTTGAAAATGACATTAACGTCGAAAAAAGTTTTGCATTAATAAAGTAACTTTTATCGTAGATTAATTTTGTTTTTATTTCGTTTTGTTAACTCGCAAAATCTCCAATACATCAACATTATAATACATCAACATTATTTGTATGTGTCAACATTTACAGTGTTTATAGCTGGCTCACCGGAAAAGTACGTGTTTTATAAATCTGTGCTTATATTTCTTATATCTGTGCGTCGTAGAGATAATCGCGATCGCCTACAGAATGAACTATCGAAATATCCGACTATTGTTTTTATTATTATTTTTAATAGTTTACAGAACTATATAATATTCTAAATAAGTAATAATTATGATTAAAACTGAGATTATTAACAACAGCTCAATAGTTAAACACTGTTATTTACGAATATACCGGTATACTTACAACACACACACACAACACTCATATATATAACACATAGGTATACACGCGAGTTCATGCGCTGCACGTGCACACACACAAGCATGCTAGTACACATTTAACAAATATTTTACAAGAGAACTAGGTCCTTTGGTTTGAGACGTTTTTAAGGCGCCTTCAGTATTCGCCGGTTTTGAGGAGGACGGATACTTGCGGGTTCGGATGTTTCTGCAGTCTGCGTTCATGCCGGTGAGCATAGTCAGCAATAACTTCGTCGACCAACTTAATCATAAGGTCATTATGCAATAATTCCGGTGACGACGAAAATGGGGCCAGGCGCCTTCAAGGCCAAAATTCCGACGAATCAGCATTTCCGAACCTGCTAAGGTCACCGCCGTTTTTCAGATAATCATAATAAACATCTTGCCATAATAATCATAAACATATTGCGATAATCATAATAACCATCTTCGAATAATAATAACAAACATCTATGAGGAAAATAATTCTTAAAAATGATAACAAGAGAGAGGAAAGTAATTATTTTACAGCCCCCAAAAAAATAATATTTTTCCCAGGATATATATAATACATATACACACACGCATATATATATATATATATATATATATATATATATATATATATATATTACAAACGTATATGCACATGCACACACCCATATTACATGTATATATGCATATTGTAATATGGGCGTGTGTATGTGCAAATACGTAAATATATACACACACACATATATATATATATATGCAAATACACGCATACATATTACATATAAGACGAAAGTACATATTTCCCAAAAATATAAATAATTATATAATAAAATGTGTCGTTCAAAATTGTTTTGTGCTTTTCTCTAACAAGCTAAATAACGTTAAGAATATATGTGGGATCCGAGAATACATTTTTAAACAATTCTGACTCTTAAAATCGTCATTTATATAAAAGATTTATCGTATAAAGCGAAAAAACCGCATAAAAAATTTCAAACCGAACCCAAAAATATCAATAGTCACTAGACACACACCTCGCAATTTTTTTCAAATTCTACTTTTTTCACAATAATTCGCGATCGATTCGAAATCCAGGAAAAGTGTTTATACAAAAGTTAAGCGGCATTGAAATACGCGTTATAACGTTACAGTCTTATTTTGAAACAAAATACTCATCGATAAAATGGGGGTTAAAGAGTTTAGCGGTTTTGGATCGTTTTTAAGGGTCGTATGATAGATAGGCGGTTCAGGTTTACGTTAGACGAAAGTAGACGTCGAGGTCTATTATTAATGTAATAACGTACATTTTATCTAGATTAACTGGTAGCCAGAAATCACGAACTTAAAATTCCGTTTTCGATTTTTAAAAATTCTGTGAACGATTTTTGGTCGGCCGATTTTACAATGCATTTAGCATGGGCAATGTTAATTATATACCTATATATCGTTATATACGCAATGCTTTTAGCATAGGCAATATTAATTATATATCCATATATCGTTACATACATGTATCAATAAGCACTATGCATTAGTCATTATATATATATATATATATATATATATATATATATATATATATATATATTTCACTGGCAGGGATAACTCCATCAAAAATGGTCGGATTTTGTCAAACCTTTTTTTGTTTTATTCCTAATCATCAATATATACATTTTATATATATATATATATATATATATATATGGGTACGCCATTATCATGTGGTAGCCCAAAAAAATTTTTTTTTTTTTTTTTTTTTTTTTTTTTTTTTTTAATGGGGATGCCTTTACAGCTTACCCAACGTGGAGCCGTAATAATCACTAACTCATATTCTTATGAACTCGGACAACTTCTCGAGAAAAGTCGCTATGTCCGGGAATAAATCTAGATTCTCAACATGTAGAAGGGACATTACATTATAAGGAGGACCACCACGAGATGCGTAAAGTAATTTGAGATACAGTTCAGAACGTAGTGCTGTTAATGAAGGACATTCGAAGAACACGTGATCGGGGTTGCAGACTACACGACCAGCATGTAGAGGACAATACGGATTATCTCTAAGCTGCATAACGAACAGGCGGTCAGGCAACAAGCAATGCCCAAACCGCAATCTGCTGATAAGCACAATTCCTCTCCGCTTGATGTTTTTGAAAACGTAGAACCATGGGAACCTAGGGAGAGACGGCTGCAGCTGATAATACGCAGTAAGAGGCGACCGCTGTATGCACTCCATATATGTCTGATCCCAGTGCTTTTTATGAACAGACTGTGTAAAGTGAATGACGTCACGAGAAGAAACTGAAGAGAATAAAACACCACTAGAAGAACCCCTTTTAGCTATTGCATCTACCATTTCATTGTCGGGGACTCCTCGATGTCCCGGTACCCACAAGAATGACACAAATATACTGAGGTTTTCGAGCTGATTAAGTTTCAACAAGATGACTGAAATCAATGAATCTGACACCTTCCCTTTGCATTCAATAGCCTTTAAAATACTCTGTGAGTCGGTAACAACGAGATAATTACCTGGAAGATTCGCATCAATTAAGGACGACAAAGAAAGAAATACTGCCACACACTCAGCTGTAAATGAGGAACAGAGATCAGATAATTTGTATGCACTGCTAATATTAAGAGAAGGGATATAAACTGCTGCACCAGTTCCCTGAGATGACTTCGATCCATCTGTATAAACAAGGATATGCGTAGGAAAATTTTCAGCGATAATATTATTAAATGTAGCCCGGATCAGTGGGGGAGGCCAATGGACGTAGTTCTCTGGAAAGAAAAATGTTATTTTATTGGCAAAATTGTATGAATAAGGTAACATAAATTGGATGGGTATATGAATTCGCATAGTCTGCACCTGAAATTCATCCAACCTAGGTAAAACCGAAGCCAGCAGAGGCATTTTGCTGTTTGAAAACCGCCAGTTGGAATAAATGTGGTAGAATAAATTGTATAGCGGAAAGCGATCTATGTACATTCTACCGATCAAGAGCTTTAATGCTAAATAACTCCGTCTCAGCTGTAACGGAGGAATCTTACACTCTGCCAACAATGCCGGTATCGGAGTACTTCTAACTGCACCAATACAGAGCCTCACACACTCATTTTGCACACGATCAAGCTTATTTAACAATGATTCAGCTGCAGATCCATAAAAAACACAACCATACTCCATTTTAGAACGAATTAGCGACTTATAAAGAGTCAACAGTATGAAAGGATCACCACCCCAACGAGTATTGTATAAATTACGTAGAATGTTAACGGCGCGGTTAATAGTTTTTATAAGATGTTCAATATGTGGCCTCCATGTTAAACGCGTATCCAACGTAATACCCAAATACCGTATTGACTTACAAAAGGGAATAACTCCATTTTCTGCTGTGATAGAGAAGTTATTGACTGTGAGATGTCTGTAAGTAAAAACCACTGCCGCACTTTTCTGGGGACTTAAGGTTAACCCCAACTTATAAAGAACGCGTTCGATTAAATCAATATCCATATTAATATTACATACAGCGTCGGAAAATGATGTATTGGAACTAAATACCGCAATGTCATCGGCATAAAGGAGAGTTTTGGAATACAAAGGCACGTGTGCCAGTTCTGAAATATATAAATTAAAAAGCAACGGACTGAGGGAAGAACCCTGAGGAATTCCCCTATATACCACTCGATGGTATCTGGTGGACGATGAACTTATTAAAATGTGGCGTTGCGAAAATAGTCTACTAATGAAGTGGCAGCAATGCTCTGGAATGCCTAGGGACAACAGTTTCTGCTGTAAAGTGGGCAAATGTACGTTGTTAAAGGCGTTCATTATATCGAGGAAAACAGTAATATTGTATTCTTTATTAATGATACTGTTATATATATTACCAACTAAATCACCCACGCAGTCCAATGTACTGGTGTTATTTCGAAAACCATACATATTAGTTGGAAGGATTTCATTATGCTCTAACCACCAGTTGAGACGCGAAGCTATAACGGATTCACAAATTTTTCTAAAACAAGAGGCTAATGCAATTGGTCTAAGTGATCCATTTTTCTTAGGCACAGGGACGATAACAAAAATCATCCAAGAACTTGGAATCGATTTAGTTTGCCAAACTTTATTTAAAATGTGAACGAAGATAGTAAAAAAATTTTCCGGCAGCTTTTTTAATACTTCGAAAGAAACACCATCGTATCCTGGCGATGTTGAATCCTTCGTTGATAAAATGTAAGCTACCTCCTTTTCAGTAAAAGGAGCATCTAAAAAGTGATCCGAGGGGCTACTTTCAGGTATTATAACTTCTTCTAGTTCAGGTACATGAGGTGGAGCCAGTGACTCAACAAATGAATAACAATTGTCCTCTGACAACTGTCTAACTTTATTATAAGAAGAACTCCTGAACGATTTAGATAATTCCCATACCTTAGAGATAGATGTTTGTCGATTGAATTGCATGCAAAACTGTTGCCACTTCTTCCTTTTTGTAAGTTTAAATTCCCGCTTAGCTAAAGCATTAATTTTCCTCCAGTGCAGATAATTTTCAACAGAACTATTTTCCTTATATTGTAAAAAAGCTCTCCTTCTATCACAAGCTGCGCGATGGCAGGAAACTGACCACCAAAGGCTTGAGTTACTTTTCCTTGTTTTCTTATATTCACGCTCCTTTATAGTTGGTGACGATTTTGATAGGGCTTCGCTGATAGCTTCATATAACAACTGGAACTGGATCCTAGGGTCAGTCTCATTGCATATATTTAAATCATGTTTCTGAAGCTGAGCAGAAAACCATTGCCAATTCGTACGAATATAGTTCCACCTTTTTCCTAGGGACTGATCAAAAAATCTGTAACTATCCTGTACCTCATTTATACCTATTTCTATTAATATGGGGCAGTGGTCACTCCCTGAAGTGTCTGGGATAATTTTCCAGCTAGCTATTAGACCAAATGTAGGCGAGCAAAATGTCAAATCTAACGGGTTGGCAACAGTTCCGGGCCTACCAAAATGAGTTGGACTGCCATCGTTCAAGATGCAGCAGTCAACATTCAAAAAGGCTTCATATAACACATTCCCTAAATAATTATTTGTGGAACTACCCCAGGCTACATTATTCGCATTCCAGTCGCCACCGATAATGAATGGAGTTTTCAATGAATTAAAAATATCTGAGAAAATAGAAATATTTGGACGAGAGGAAGGTTTAACATATATACTATAAATATGAATATAAAAAGACGAATTTATATTGATCTTGGTGCCTATCAATTGTATGAAATTCGAGCTATCCTGCGATAAACTGCAAGGAATAGGAAAGGACGTGATGTGGTCCCGCACTAAAATTGCCACGCCACCATATCCATCCTGTCTATCGTTTCTATAAGTAGTAAAATTTTTATACTCGAATTGTTCAATGGGTTCAAGCCATGTCTCCGATAATAACACTACGTCAGCTTCGTATTCATCAATTAATCTATCAAGGCTGTCACAGTTATTTTTCACACTGCGACAGTTCCACTGTAAAATATTAAGTTTCATTTTATGCTCGACCGTCCCTGGATGACAGGAATAGGTCTATTCGCATAATTGTATGCTCGACCATCCGTAGTTATAAGGGATAGGTCTTTTCGCATATACAAATTATTATACTGATTATGAGATAACGGAGCAAAATATGGCTGACCAGCGAAAGAAAGATTATATACACGTAAGCGTACGTATACATATTTACAATCACACAAACATACACATACACACAGAGATACCCACGCATACATATACACATACATACTTATACACATATTTACACACATGTCTAAGGAGAACGAAGCATTTGAATTATTGATTCGAGCTTATTCTCCAAGTGAGGAATCTGGAATTTTTGTAGCGTGGACAAAAGTGCGGGCACCAAGAGATCGGAAGGAGGATGGGTTAGAACGAAAGATGATTTATTTTGGTTATCAATAGGTTGAGGAACTTTAGGATTTGAAGACAAGGATACATTATTAATTATAGGCTCGGCTAATGAGGTAACAGCGTCATCCCCTTCTGGTGGATACACTGATCTTGACTTAACGTTTAAGGCTAAATTAGAGTAATAATGATTACCCCAAATTTGACTTCTATCAACAATATTCTTGTTATTTTTCTTATTCCTATTATTATTACTATTACTATTACCATTATAATTGCTGATATTATTATTATTATTATTATTATTACTACTGTTACCATTATTGTAGTGGCGACTGGAAGAACCTGAGCCACTGCTATTTCTTCTACGTTTAAAGGAACTGGTCCTTGTACGCAACTCTGGGAAATTTTTGTTATTTGTCACTTCAGCAAATGAAAATGCAGGAGTGACCACAGCCCCCTTACAAATCAACTTAGCTTCAGAGAACGAAACATTTTCTACTGCCATAACTTTCTGTAGCTTGAGTTGTTCCTGATAAACTGGACAGCCGCGATCGAAAGCGGAGTGGTTACCCTTACATCTGGAACAAAACAGAGCTGATGACGAGGTTTCACGATTAATTTGGCAATCCGATGATTTATGACTACCAGAGCAAAACCCGCAAATAGTTTTGCTACAGCAAAGTTTACTAATATGGCCGAATCTAAGGCAATTGTTGCACATTTTTGGTCTCCTAATGCTAGGTTCTACTTTACATGAATAATAATCGAAAAAATGAACACAATCGGGTAATAAATTTCCGCAGAACTTTATTTCAATAAGTGGAATAGGAGAAAAGGAACCATCCTGATTTCGTTTATTGAGTCTACGTATGTGATCTATTTTAACACTTGCAGTACAGGATGCGGTGAGTTCCTCGATTGTAAGGTCGATCGGAACGTCCCTTACAATGCCAAAACGAAAGAGTAACGTTTGAGGAATAAAACAACGTATGTTAAGCTCTTTGTGGATACCCTCTGCAAGGAGAAACATATTAGCATGAACCACGGAATTAAATATTAGTCTAACTTGGTTACGACCACTCCTTGTCATACATTTAAGACCCGTAATTTTATTATGAATTAATTTGGCCAACGACATAGGATGAAGGTTGCCAATATTATTATTTATTCCTTCTATCAAAACTATAATTGGTCCCTGAAAATCGTTCGGAAAAATATTAATTGATGTAGGGGATATCGTAACTTGTACACGAGGATTTATGTTAATATTACATAAAGTATCTTTAACAATTTCAGAACTCGGTTCTACGCGAATATTATTTATCGAAATAATTTCGTCGGAACCGACATCTGTTATAATAGCCTCGTTAGAAATATTAAGATTTGATTTCTTATCTCTAATGTTACACGGATTATTATGTTTATTACCATTAATACCACTACCACTACTACTACTAATACCTACGCTATTATTACCATCAATTTTATTATTACGACTATTATCATTGTTATTATTATTACTATCACTATCAGTATCATTAAAACTACTATTGTTGAACCTATTCCCATTATTGCTATAGATAACATTATTATTACTACCACCGTTTTTAACGTTGATATTACGATGTGTATTACCACCGCCACGACCGACGGTGCTTACTTGGGGGGCAGGGGACGATTCTCCCCTGCCCGCAGCTCCAGCTTTAGACATTTATCGACTATATATGTAGTCGATAATTTCTGTTACACACAAGGAACTGTATAAGCCTAAGCCTGCCTCCGCAACGACCGAATAAAATAAAATAAACACAAATACGAACACGAGTAGTAAACTACAATACGCGAACTCGTACCGATTTAAACTTTTATTATATCTTTATATATATAACTCTTCTGTGCGTGTGTATGTCATCGAACTCCTTCCAAACGGCTGGACTGTTTTTAATGAAATTTTTTGTTTGTCTTCAGGTGGATTCAAGTATGATTTAGATTTACAATTCAGTCTAATTTAAATTGTTTATTCCTATGAATTTTTAAAAATTGCCGACTTGCCACCTTTGGCAGGGCATAGCGCACGACGTAAATATTTTTAAACGATTCCGCCTCTTAAAATAGCAGTTTCTATATAAGAACTATTGTATTTAGGCAAAAAAACGTAAAAACAAAATACAAACAACCTAAAATTTTTATAAATGGGAGGGGACACCTTGCGATTTTTTCAACAATAAATCGCGAACGATAAATGGGGGAAAATAGTTTAAACGAATGTTATGTAGCATTTATGTAACCGACTAACGATAGTATAATCGTAAGGTTCGAATGAACGTTAGACGAAAGCAGACGTGGAGATCTATCACTTACGTAATAACATAAATTTTACCTAAATTAACCGGTAACGAGTTTAAATTTGATTTTCGATTTTTAAAAATTTTTGGACCGATTTTTGATAGGCAAATTCTTCGATGCTTTTAGGAAGGTGTTAGGCGTTAGGTAATATATATATGTATGTATATAAAATACGATTTAGACTCCCTTATACGGCGAACTTCGTATCGCCCAAGAATCAGTAAATGTATTAACTTATTAGCTGAATTAAATATACTTTTTTATTAAGTTTAATAAATCAACAAAAATTAAAATGTATCGCCATATCGTTTAAGTCTCTTTACAATTTTTTCTTTACGTTTTTTGTGTAATTCCTAATTCTCCACCAGTATTTTTTATTTAATTAAGCTAATAATTTAATACATTTCT
The DNA here is from genome assembly GCA_032883995.1 of Coronaproctus castanopsis. Lineage (NCBI taxonomy): Eukaryota > Metazoa > Arthropoda > Insecta > Hemiptera > Monophlebidae > Coronaproctus > Coronaproctus castanopsis. Next base: position 46,517,827 of record CM065054.1, read on the forward strand.
TGATTCTGGGGCAATACAAAGTTCGCCGTGTCAGCTAGTATATATATATAATTATTACTCAACCAGGCGGTAACAATGAGCGCGCTAGTTGTCGTTTTTAATGGTAAAGTGTACAACACGCGCGGTAACGTAGTGTTAATAATGCGCACGCGTTCAATTAATAACGTAAGAACGTTTTAAAGGGGTTGTATGCCTGCCGTGTATTGGACGAAGGCAGTAGTACAGCTGTATATATATATATATAACAGCTTTGTAGAATCGGCCGACCAAAAATCGGTTGAAAAATTTTTCAAAATCGAAAATCAAATTTTAAACTCGCGATTTCCCTTTACAAGTTAATTTTGCTAACATTTACGTTATAAAATAAATGATAGATCCCCACGTTTACTTTCGTCTAAGGTCAACCCGAACCCCCTATCTATTATTGTAGCTTTAAAAATGCCCCAAAACCCCAAAATCATTTAACCCCAATTTTATGGAAGAATATTTACTATAATAATACGGGAATACAACAGTTAGACGCATATTTCAATGCCGACTAACTTTTGTTTAAACGATTTTTCCTAATTTTGAATCGTTCGCGAATGATTGCGGAAAAAGCGAATTTTTAAAAAATCGAAAGGTTGTGTGTCCTTTTTGAAATTCTCAGGTTTAGTTTGAAATTTTTTTTCGCGGTTTTTTCGTTTTACACGATAGATCTTATATAGAAATGATTATTTCAAGAGTCAGAATTGTTTAAAAATGTATACGTCGCACTCTATGCCCTGCCAAAGATAGCACGTTGGCAATCTAAAAATTCGTAGTTCGAGACCTATCGATCGTAATGAAAAACGGGTTTCTATTTCGGACTCGTCATCTTAATATCTCGTATATCAGTTCTATAGAAATTTTTCGAAACTGGAAATTCAAGGTCACCCCCAAAAGTGCGCCAACATTTTTTCCGAATTCCGACTACAACTTTATTTAATAATTTTTCCTACGACGATCGAATTAGGTAATAACAATGTTTTTCGAATCCCTAAGCCTAACCAAAGCGGGAAAACCGATTTTTCTAAAGTCGTATTACCATTAAAACCTTGTTCGGGTTTAGGAATTTTTTTCCTTGAATCTGCAATGTTTTACACTGACGCATCCCTATTTGCCGGGATCTCAGTTATCAAAGACGGAACAATCATCATTCAATATTCCTACCGCAGACATTCTCCGTCATTTCATCAGAATTATAAGCGATTTATCTTGCTACGGAATCTTATGAGTACCGATGTTGATAAACCTTCGATTATATATTCTGACTCTCTTCTAGCACCCTGCACTCTCTGCGACGTTTTCAATCATGATCAGCAACGAGTATATTTTAAGACATGAGGTTATGCCGTGTCTAAAAAATGTGTTCACAAACCTGAAATTACGAATAAATTGCCTACAATTCTCAATTTGATATTAATAATTTAATTAATGTTTTTAACATTGAGAATAACATTGCTAGCATGAGTATTTCCTTAATTCCTTTAAAATAATTATTTTAACGACCTTACTTAAGTTGTTAAGTAAACTAATTAGCCAAATGTTGCAAATCTGAGAACTGTCATCCCCAAGTTTATGAGGAGCAATAAATTTTGAGTTTTTCTAACAGTGCGTAAAATAACTGAATTTAAACATGCAGTTTAATATAGTCGTAAATTCTACGATAGCCTTTAATGGGAGCTCCTTAATTACTATAGATGAGATTTCATCGTGTACTACCGAATGTTTAGCTTTAATTGATTTAATTGTAACATACATATCTTTCGGAGTAATAAAAATTGTTTTATCAACAGAACTGACATGTTTAATATATTGACTGACTGTTAATCGAACTTTAATGAATCGTAGAGCGGTGGAAGGGCAGTGCACGGTTTGTTATAATTTTTGTAAACCTTCCATACATTATTATTTTTCGTATTGAGCTTCGATAAAAACGAATTAAATTTATTGTATTGAATCAAATTGGAAATTGGAAATGTAACCTCATATCAACTGTAAGACCAATATGTTGATTATTGTTAGGACTACCCTGTTATTATATTATTATTATTATGCATTTATTGCTACATTAAGCCAATATGTGGAAAAGTTAGGAACGAAATAACATTGACGGCTTTTAAACTTAAAATATTTTCTAGTAAAAAATCAGTGATCCATTTAATATATGTATAATCTTATTACCATCGGATATACTGCATCCAGGAATAGAAATGTGAATCGCAATAGTAAGGATAAGATAACCACTTACCGCAGTACAACAAAATTGATGTGTCAATAAGTCGTATTAATAATTCATTTAATTTAATTTTCTTATATATTACGAGGTCCATTTCGCATTTTGATATCAACATTTGTGTATCGTTTTTGCTCCGTTTGTCTCGACTTGTGTCGTTAGTTTCGTTTGTGTGAAAAAAAAATTGTGAGGAAGTAAAGAATCTTCCATTTCCAACTTGGTTCCCAAATATTTACTATAGAGTTTTCTATATTTGCTTTGTTCTTAGTGTTTGTCTTTAGATGTACAGAAATTAACTTTATTCATTAAGTCAATTTTTAAAAATCGGCATTAATTTTTTTGTTTTGATTTGCTTCATTCATAATGATTTTTTTACCGTTTCCAATTTATTTTAATTCACAGATATTTATATAACCAGTTTAACAATTTTTGTGTGGAAACTAATAATAAATTTAAATAATTTGTAGTTACGAGTATTTTAAACGAAATTTTCAAATTATAATGGCAACAAAAAAACGCGTCTATTTTTATTTTTATTTTTAATTCGATACAATTTTAATCATAAATTAATATATTTTATTATAAAACGACTGGAACAACCATATACATTTGTTGATATATATAAATTGACGCTCTATCATTTATGTATATATATATATATAATTATATAATTATGTACATTTGTATACAAAGGGGGGACAACTGGAATAAATTACCCCAGGTCACAAATGAAAGGGTCTCACAAAAACATTAAAAGTTAAAATTCGTTTTTAGTGAGGAACCCAAATGTAAATACATTTTTTAAAAATATATTTGAAGTATAATGTAAAAGGGTAACAAATAATAGTTTAGCCTATCCAGACTTAAGTTTATGGAATAAAAATAGTTTATATTATCCTAATTACAAGAAATACCAGTACAATTTTGAACGACACCTCTTATTAAATAATTATTTATATTTTTAGGAAATATGTACTTTCGTCTTTAGGTACGTGGATATATACATATATGCAATATATATATATGTAATATATGTGTGTGTGTATATGTGCATATAGATATATATAAATATGTATACCTACATGCATATACACACACACCCATTTTAAATATATGTATATATACATGTAATATGGTTGTGTGTGCATTGCTTTTATATATATATATATATAAAACCGGTGAAAAATATTTTTTTCTCAGACTGTAAAAATAATTATTTCCTCTCCAAGGTTTTTAATTTTAAGAATTATTTTCCTTATAGACGTTTATCATTATTATCGTAGAATGTTTATGATTATTATCGCAAGAAGTTTATTATGATTATCTGAAAAATGGCGGTGACCCAGCACGTGCTGAAATGCTGATTCAGCGGAATTATCTAAAACCCGGCGCCTGGCCCCATTTTCGTGTACGCCCAATAATTCATTCCGTTGAAACCATCTAGCGTTGGTTATCATGCGAAGAAGAATATTGTTTTGCACTGTTTGTATAATTATTCTATTTGATGAGTTATACAAACAGATCCGACTATGTAACGAACGTCGAAAATTTTTTCGGCTTTAATCGTTTCCTATTCGTAAGAGAATTTTAACGTAGCGTGTAAAGATTTTTGAAGTAAATCGCGGTTTAACAGTGTTCGAAGGTGACGGTTTGACACTCTGTGCACCCGGTCCGTATATTAATACTTCTGCTAGCAGTAGTATAGAACCAGACTAGGGGTGGTAAAGTAATTTCGAACAAATTACTTTCTTTTTCTGTATCAAAAAGTTTGTTTTGCGTAGACAGCCCCGACATTCTGTTAAATATAGGAAATAATAGATGACTCATCATTTTTCGTATTGTTCTATTTACGCAATAATACGTTCGGTTAATTTCACGTTATCTAATGATGGCACCTAGATGAAATATATATAATATATATATATATGTATTATATATGAAATTATTTAGATGAAGTATACAAAGTTTCTTTATTACGACCAGAAGCATAATATTCGTTAATCGGTGTATGTCTTTTTCGTTTATTCCTCTATTTATTCTCTTAAGTTTCACGCTGGTGTTTATGAGGTTAGTAATTCTTATGATAAACCGCTCGGACTTTTCATCTATAAAAAATTCGATTGAAAAATTAGTTAAATCACTAGCGTTTATTTTTTTCTCGCGAAAAACATAAAGCTTTTCGGCATTTACGCCATTATCAAGTGATAACAATTTTTGTTGTTGATAAGAAAGCATAAACAGGTATAAATTAAAAATAATCACTTAAAAAATATCCGACGGTGAACTATACATTCCATACAGTGTTATCCTTCTCGTCCGTTCTGTTATCAATTTATTTATTGAAATGTTGAAATTGAATATATTAACATCGATATATTTGTTTACCTAATTTTTTTTTTTTTTTTTTTTATTTATTTTTTACGATATCGTTTACTGAATTCTGTAAAAGTTGTATACTGATGTAATTACAAATTTTTGATTTACCGTCACGGTGTATGACATCCAAAAGTAAAATGTTAAATATAAAAATATACAAACGCAATTTTTTTTTTTTTAAAAACCCGATTTTACAAGTATAAATGAAAAATAAGTATTTAAAAAATCCGATAATGGACATAAATGTACTATGCAAATCGAACGGCGACAAATGGTTGCAGTAGTAAGAATGCTGACTGACCATACACAAGCACCGTAACAATCGTATACCTTCATGTCCCCCCGTATATACACGTGTATAACTAACCATTCACAGACAATTCACACAATTAAACACACAAAACGTATACCGAGTACACGATATGAATAAGAATAATCGTATAATTAGTGTCTCGTGTACGTTTTAAATTATTTATAAAACGATTAAGCGAATAGAAATGTAACATACGTCAAACCATCGAGCATCTCACGTAAAGTGGAACTAAATAATAATTTAATATTAATTTACGGACCATCAGTAATGCCTGGTCAGCAAGGGCGCATAAGACCTGACCCCCCCCCCTTGTATCAAACTGATAAAGTAAATTTAAGTAAGTGTAATAATTTCAATAATAAATAATTTAGGTATTATCTAGATATAGGCAGACTAAACGTGAGAACTTGAATAAATAATGATAATTTATTAGAAGCGGAAGAGGCGTTTGATAAAAAAAGCGGATTAGATTTGTTTGGGTATAGCGGCTGAGAATATTGTTCAGTTAAAATCCGGGAAATTGCTACGCGTGGAAAGGAAGTGAAAACGGAAAAAGAGGCGTTGGTTTATTAATAGGTCACACCGATAGACTAGCAACTGTTAAGATTAGAATTAATAATACGCAAATATTAACAATAATACAAGTCTACTTCTCAACGGGGCGGTTTCTGAGAAAATCGGGGTATAATGAAATTTTAAGGGAACAAAAATGTAATATTAATTAATCGCCAAATTATAAAATAACGGGAGATTTTAATAGCCGAATAGGGGAGAGGAGAGCGGATGAAAACAAAGTAACGGGTCCGTATAATTACGGAAATAGGAGAGGTGAAAAAATTGGTTAACTTTTGTTTAGAAAAGTCAAGATTACGACTAGTTTCTTCAAAAAACGTAGATTACGAACGTGGACCGCTCCAAATGGGAAATACCAACTGGACTACATTATAGTATTATGAACATATTAAATTCGCAGCTGAAAGAATGATAGATTTGCTCGAAGCTTTATTTAATTTGATTCTAAACAATAGGAAAATCCCTAATTTATGAAAAAAAAACAAGCGGACATCGTCTTAATTTATAAGAAGGGAAGTAAAGATAAAATAGAAAATTATCGCCTAATAAGCCTAGGATCCACGGTATCTAAATTATTTTCAAAAGTATTAACACGCTAAAGCAATCGTTAAATTTTGAGCAAGATTAAGCTGGTTTTCGGAATGGATTTTCTACAATCGATAACCTACACTCGTTGAATCTGATTATAGAGAAATGTAAAGAATTTTAATTAGAAATAAATTTCGCATTTATAGATTATAAAAAAGCGTTTGATTCGTTAGATCATAAATTTCTAGACCGCGCATTGAGGAACCAGGCAGTGCCCAGATGTCTATAAGGAACTCAGAGGAGATACGTATGCCGATATGAAGGCAAGAATAGTTACGGAGATAAAAGGGGAATACTTTGCTATAGAAAAAGGCGTAAGGCAAAGCGATTATCTCCATTATTATTTAACGCAGCTTTAGAAGAAATATTTCGAGAGTTGAAATGATAATGGTATAAACATAAACGGAGCAAGGTTAAACAATCTTAGATTTGCCGATGACGTAGCGATTTTATCGGAAGATATTAACGAGTTAAAAGTCATGTTAAATTAATTAACTTTGATAGGGGGGAAAAGCTGGTTTAAATATAAACCAGCTTAAAACAAAAATAGATAATAACAGGAGTTTTAATAGATAATACGGAAATTCAAAATGTAGATAGTATAGTTTACTTAGGACAGATGGGGGTAACCTTAAAGGATAAAACAAAGAGAAATGTAGACCGTAGAATTGCACTTACCTGGAAAAAAATAGGCTGAAATATATTTTTAAGGGACCTTACGGTAATGTACTGAAAGTAGAAATTTTAAACCTACGCGTTTTACCTACCTTAACTTATGGATGTGAAACGATCGGAAACTAAATTTTGGACTTGCCAGAATGCAATAGAAAGATCAACGGCGGGAGTTATATTAATGAACAAAAATTAACATGTAAATAATTAAACGTAAATGAAAAGTTAAAACTTCAACTGGGTAATAAGAAGGAAGAAATCGGATTGGACAGGTCATGTTGCGAGAATCAAAAATAACATATTGGATTATATATGATAAAAGGAAGAGGGGAAGACCTGAAATACGCTAAAATGTTAAGACATATCGAAGGGTGGCTTGCGACAGATTAGAACCGGCTCGGTTGAGAGAGGCCTTTGCCCGTTTTCAGGGCTAGAACATATAACAATAATTTTTATGTAATAAATTTATAATATAGATTATACGTTTGTGGCTAATAAATAAATAAATAAATAAATTTGCGGAACTCTAAATTTACTCAAAGTCGTCGGGATAGCCTATAGAGCACGGACTTCTGGGTACCGAGTTCGAATACGATCCGTGACGCAAAAATTATCATCAGAAAATGAAAATATAAATAATTCTAATATTATTATCGCGTGAATGGCAATGAAAAACCACCACGCACAACACTATATGCGCGCTAATCAGTACGCTACAAAAATAAACCAGATTGTATCGTGACGATAAAGCGATTACAATCAGTTCTCCCAGGTGTGTGCGCGCCTATCTACGCTACCGCCATATCAGGAATGCCCCTTGTACGCTAAATGTCGTCGTCTTTTTTTTTGTTTTCGTAATTTTTTAAACGAATCTTTCTCTGCTCGCGGTAGTGAATTATAAAGTACAGCTAAAGACATTGCCATCAATTGAAAAGAAGTGTCGATAACAGTGCGCAAGATACGTTAGTACGCATTTAGATAGTAAATTAACTGGAAAAAAGCATATTCGAAAGCTAAAAGAAATGAATTAAATTTAAAAGTCCGCTAAATGTGCCGATTAATAGATAATAAAATCACCATATACAGACACTTGCTTCTGTTTGGAAATATGGGTGTCAAATGTGGGGCTGTAGAACAAATATAACATTAATCCAGCAATTTCACAATAAAACTCTACGAACTAAACTCGCTCTGGTTTGTATCAACAAAAACTTTGCATCGTAATCTACATGTTCCGTATGTTATTGATGTGATAAAACAGGAAGCAATAAAACACGCAATGAAGTTACACGATCACCCTAATTGGACACAGTAGTCAATTTGGCCAGATAACTGGGCTGCGACGGCTTGCAGAGGGTCAAACCATCGGACTTGACGAAGTAAATCCAATTTGTACATTCTACGTCTTCTTCGATGGAAGCTGCTCAAGTAACCACAGACACCATATTGATAGCGCAAACTGGGTATAGATAAAAGAAGGCTAAAAAAAATCCTCGTATAAAAATGCGTCCGTATCTATAGCACGCGTTGTTGCTAACATATTATCGGCCGATGTGTTTCTCATCGGAAGAACAGTTTTACGCGAATACAGAATTTAACCGAGTCCGATCGTGCATCGCATTATGTCGTAAATCGATAACGTAAGTAAGAATTAAATTAATATTCGTCGGGGGATAGCCTAGTAGCTAGAGGGCGGACTTCTATATGGAAGGTATCGACTTCACCCTGATTCTATAACATCGAAATACAAATTGGTCTGCTCCGTGGTTTCATTGTCGCTATATGTAGACTACGCTTTGGAAAAAATCGTCTACCGGCTACACTACTGCCATCTCGTTGCATCTCCGCTCTTTTCACATCCTTCAGATATCCACTGTATCGTAGACGCAAATCACATTTTCCTGGAATGTTCACACTACCGCTCCTCTCGTAACACCTTTATCTTTACACGTTTCTTTTCCTATCAATATTCTTTTCTTACTCTCTATACGTAAATACGTTGGTGTTCATTCGGACAGATGTTAACCCACGGTTTATACATATAAAAGCTAAGAATATCGAGCTAGAACTTAAGATGCGACAATTATATTGGCTCGCAATTGAACATCAATAATAAATTAATATTTTATAAAGCAATATTTAAGCCTATATGCAGCAGAACTATGGGAATGCGCTTCGACAACTAACGTAGAACGAATTCATCGCAGGCAGAATAAAATACTACGATTGATAGCTGCTGGTACAACTCCAACAGAACATTACACACCGAGACCAACATGTGAGATATGTCGCTCAAGAGATTAAATCGGCAGTTCGTAGACACCTGTCAAGACTACAACATCATACAAATCCATCGGCATCTAATAACCTACTTAATGAAGAAATATCTAAAAGATTAAAAAGAAAAAGAATCATATATCTGGTTTGAGTACGATACTACTCCAAGGCGGTTGGATTTGCTAATTGGCGAAACCTCTATCTCCTTACATATACATAAAATCCAGAAGATGATTGTGTTTAAATTAGTTCTGGATTAGCGGGAAAAGAAAAATTGTGCAGATTTATCAGTTATTTCGATAATAAATACAACAAACCTATAATATTAACCAAAATTAGGTAATTTTACACATAGAAAAACGTTATAAAAGAAGACAAGTATTTCAAAAAAATGTAAACAATAAGAAAGAGAAATAAAAATAATTTTTTAAATTCAAAGATAAACTTCGATGAAGAATTACTTCCAAGAAGTATATTATAAAAATCGATTTTTACGTTAGAGGAAGTTCTTATTTGTTTTTATTTTCAGTGCTTTTGGTATGTTTATGTATAAATTTTATATTGGAAGATTGCTTTGTGTACTACATTTATTATCAGATTATTTTATGAATACTATTTTTCATTTTAATAAATAAATTGTATAAATAAATTAGTATTTTCACATTTTATATTTCTTATATGTTGTGTATATATATATTTATTTATTTTAATTTTATTTTGTTTATTTGATAATGGCTTAATAGCCGAAAATCTTTGTAATTTTAAAAAGTTTAATGATTTTAACTCCTTCCTTGTTTATATATATATATATATATATATATATATATATATATATATATATATACATATACATATATATATATATATATATATATATATATATATATATGTATGTGAGTGTTGATGTGTAAATGTAACATTTATTATCAGATTATTTTATGAATACTATTTTTCATTTTGATAAATAAATTGTATAAATAAATTAATATTTTTACATTTTATATTTCTTATATGTTGTGTATATATATATATTTATTTATTTTAATTTTATTTTGTTTATTTGATAATGGCTTAACAGCCGAAAATCTTTGTAATTTTAAAAAAGTTTAGTGATTTTAACTCCTTCCTTGTTTATATATATATATATATATATATATATATATATATATATATATGTGTATGTATGTAAGTGTTGATGTGTAAATGTAACATTTATTATCAGATTATTTTATGAATACTATTTTTCATTTTGATAAATAAATTGTATAAATAAATTACCATTTTTACATTTTATATTTCTTATATGTTGTGTATATATATTTATTTATTTTAATTTTATTTTGTTTATTTGATAATGGCTTAACAGCCGAAAATCTTTGTAATTTTAAAAAGTTTAATGATTTTAACTCCTTCCTTGTTTATATATATATATATATATGTGTGAGTGTTGATGTGTAAATGTAACATTTATTATCAGATTATTTTATGAATACTATTTTTCATTTTGATAAATAAATTGTATAAATAAATTAGTATTTTTACATTTTATATTTCTTATATGTTGTGTATATATATATATATATATATATATATATATATATATATATATATATATTTATTTTAATTTAATTTTGTTTATTTGATAATGGCTTAATAGCCGAAAATCTTTGTAATTTTAAAAAGTTTAATGATTTTAACTCCTTCCTTGTTTATATATATATATATGAGTGTTGATGTGTAAATGTACCATTTATACACATACTGCCTGTTTTTGATATATATATATATATATATATATATATATATATATATATATATATATATATATATATATATATAATATTTAGGAAAGAATTTAAATCATTTTATTTTCCTCTTATGGACGAATTCCAGCATTCCATTCTTACGGACAATGTCAGTCTTCTAACCGCTATACACTACCAATACTAGGTTGTTGTATGCCTCGATGAAACTATAAAGGGTCAACTTGCAATGTGGACGACACAATATATCGTTTAAAGCTCTTTAGAAATGCTCGTAAACGTTTCCGTCTAATAACGATTAAACCAAAACCTAAACCCATTATGTCGCTAATAGCTGCATCGATTATGCTTCAGATTCGCTAGTGGTAGTATAGTACTATAAGTAGTGTAGTAATAGTATAGTAGCATTAGTATTGTAGTAATAGTATAGTAGTATTAGTAGTTCAGTAATAGTATGGTAGAATTAGTAGTATAGTAATAGTATAGTAGTATTAGTAGTGATAATAAAAGTTAGGTTAGTAGTTGTTGTAATTGATCCGTTCACGTTTTAAGCGTTTTCTTTTAGTTTGTCGTTATCTCGAACGAAATGGTAGATGTTGCAAATCTACTATAAGTTCTCCCTTGACGAATATGGAAAAGGACGAATTATGTTTATTCAGTCTAGTCTACTTTCTAAATAACGACAGTCTCGTAAAAAGTGCGTTAAAATCGCAAAAACGAAACACACACGCACAAACACACGCATAGTTTCGGACGTAAAATGTTTCGAAATAAAATAATTCGGGATTGCCGTATTCCTAAAGTAACTGAAAAGTTAACCACCCGAAATATATGAACTTAGGATTGTTCATACGATTTTGACTGTTTTGCGAATGTTTTCATCATGTTTCATACGAGGGAAGGATTTTAACATACGTATAAGGTGATCAATTAGAAATGTTTTAAAGATCAGTTCTTTAAATTCCTTTGCTTATATACAATTACAATCTTTACAAGTAAGAGTTTTTATACACCGCTATTATTAATAATATACTAAACGTTAAGTTTTAAGCACATGCTACTCCGTTATAAAACAAATAAAAAAAAAAGTAAAAAAATACTGATTCTTCCAATTTTTATAAGCGGCCAGCTTATTATAGACGAACTGCTAGTATCGACAGCTATTTCAAAAAGTATTCCAAAAAACCCCCCAAAAAAACCAAAAAACAAAAACACAAGCGGAAGCAAAATGCGTTCGATGTTATACGAATAACGGGTTGCTTTATGAAAAATTATTTTATAATAGATCGAATACAGATTAAGAAAAATGAATGTAAACTTCATTAAAAAAAAAATTAATTTATGCCTCGGGGCGCAGGGAACGAGTGAAACTTAAAGACTGTTTTCCAAAAAAAAAAAAACACTTATTTAATAAACTCACTACTCGGTGCAAATTCAGAAAAACGAGGGAACGCACATTCGCTATGATTAACTCGACGTGGCGATTAATCAAAATATTTTCGTTTTCAATTCTACGTTGTACGCATTCTAGTGCTGTTATTGATGCGTATTTAAAATATAAGTTAAATGGTTATAGTATTGATAATGAATTAATTTTTAATGATGGAAATAGTTGAAACTTATCTAACTGCAGGTCGTTCGTTAACTTTGTTTATCGTGCTACAAGAAAGCGAATTAGAAATAATATAATCTAAATTTATGATTGTACTCCACGAATAAAAAAAAACAAACAAAAAAAAAACCCTATGAATTTACATATAAACACGCAAAAAAATCAATATTTTTATATACATATTAACGCAGTTATTAAACCGGTGTCTGGACCTACGGTATATCCGTTTCGGATACTGTCTAATATTAAAACATGATTCACAACGATACCAGTTAGAAGTATTAAGAATTATAACAAACGTGTCATATGCGCAATGACAACCTGTATCTCTAAATGTACCGTATGTGCGTGAGGTAATAAAAAACAAATAGTGAACGTTACCTGCACAGATTAGAATACTACCCGAACCGACTGGCAGTTGACTTGCTAGATAGTGGTAACGATGTCTTTGATTGATTGGCGAGTTAATCCCGAGTATCATTGATGAATGATATCTCCAATCCTGCCACGACCTATATAGACAAATTGCTTATTGGCTATGTAAGTCAGATTGCAATTTTATATATATATATATATATGTATATATATACAAAAAAAAAAAAGTATGTATGTTACGATAAAAGATTTATTCATCACTCGCAGCCGATTTTGAAAATTAACACCGTCAAGTCGCATTATGCTCTCATAATCTAATCAGGTATTAATATAATTAAAGTATGTACTTAAGAAATGTGCAGTGATACATAGAGCTCGCGAAAGAGTACTATTGAGCATTAAGATATGAGACTAGAAAACTAATACACGAATGAGACGGCAGACTAAATTGTCGGATGTAATCGAACGTGTAGCGCAGTTAAAATGGAATTGGACAGGCCAGGTAGCAAGAAGAGACGTAACGAATGGTTTCCAAGAAAAGGGCACAGAAGTCGCGGTCGACCGGATACAAGGTGACAGAACGATATACAAAGATCGGCCAGCGTGAAACGGATAAATGAGGCGCGTGATCGCTACAGATGGAGAGAAAAGGGGAACGCTTGCATCCAGCAGTGGATTGATATAAGCGTATCGTGATATAAAAATAATATTTTTCATACATTGCTCTATTCTCAACAAGATAATCTAGTCGAGTTGTAGGTAGATACGAGAATGTGTTTTTTTTTTTGTCATATTTTTAAATTAATCTCATATTTCGCGTCGTGGTTATCTTTTTTCGAATTGAATTCGTAATTCGTTAATATTATTTCTTTAGTCGATGTTAGTCTTTTCATGTTCGCAGACAAAATTCTGAACGGGTTTATTATAGTGGTTGAGATTCCGAAAAAAGAAAATGCGGTAGAAGTTTTTTTTTTATATACCGAATTGAGATGATTGGTCAATACAATCAATGATATTGTTTTCAAAGAGCGCCAGCTGCTTAATCGTTTGTTAAAATGCGACACGCGTGCTGGGCTCATCATCGCGAGATGAAACCTCTTCCAACAGGAAACACGATTTAAATTTGTGTATGTTCGAGAACTGTATCACTTGCAGTTACCGGAATATATATTTAGGAATAAACCACATGCTGAATTAAACCCCACAGGTCATTTTTACTAGATCTGAAGGACACGATTTTCCGCAAGAGTCAAAACTCAATAAATATCATTCTAGAACACACGCAATTTATAAGGGTGTTAAAATTCATAGCTCATTACCACTAGTAGTAAAAATAACTTGAAGAATTTTAAAAAAGCCCCGTAAACCCTTAACATGATACATAAAAAATAGAAACAAACAAACAAACGGTACACACTGCCTTAGGCGCTTCACACTGGCATGATACGATAAACGATAGGATATACGATAGGATAAGCAACGCGACCTTGAATCGACACGCACCACTCATAGTAGTGCAAACGTAATGAAAGAAACTAATCCAGTACTACAAGTGGTCGGTGTCGATTCAAGGTCGCGTTGCTTATCGTATCCTATGTCGTATCCTTTATCATATCGCGACGGTGTGAACCGCGCTTTAGGAGAATATACAATATCTTGTAGATGTGTGAGTGCTTGACGATTCCTCCTGTAATTTATAATAAAATTATGAGGAAAACCCGATTCGGTTAGACGTGTGCATTGTCAAAGGCGTTATACGTTCATCCTAATTTTTTTCATAAAGTTTCACTGCGCCCAATATTTATATTTTATTTTTATTTTAATACTCCTATAAAGCTTTTTTGGAACTTCTATGTATACGTAAATTTCATTTACGAGTATGTAGGTTATTTGAATGAAAGTGCGTTGTTTATTTATCAAAACTTTTATTTAGTAATTAATTGTAGGCTTACTTCACCTAAATATATATATATATATATATATATATATATATATATATAGATAGAGATATAGGTGCATGTATGTATTATGTATGCGTCTTTATATATGTTTATGGAGTAATGATTACACAAACGTAATTTAGTCACGCAGTTGTAGTATTGTACGAATTAAGTATAGTATACGCATAAATTATGTAATTCCGCTTCAATGTATATATTAATGTGGCTGAGAGGTTGGAGTGTTATAAACTATATGTACTATAAAACAATAACAACTAGTCAAAATCACTAAAAAGTTATTTTCTCTCTGAACAAACACAAAGCTGTTCGGCTATTAAGCCATTATCAAGTGAAATATAAAAATAATTATAAAAATTCCGGTCTTGCCGTTCTTCGATTTAACTTTCTTCTTGTATCGTGCCATTAGCTTCAGTGGCTGCACACAGCGTCTTTAATTTAATTTAATAATAAATGTATCGAACGCAGTTTTTATCCTACTAAATGTTTCTCCGGCATTCGTTCTATCGAATTCGCATACTAGTGCGGATTTGCGGATTTGCGGATTTGGAACGACTAAACAGACGGCTGCATTCAATAATATTTTGAGAGAGCGAATAAAAATGTCAACTGAAATAATTACAAGAGAACATTCTTTCTAACTTTCTTTTATTTTTGTTTATTGTTAACTTTTAATTTTATACCTATTTATATACTTACACGTACACACATATATGTAATATAGATGTAGACACTTTATATATATATATATATATATATATATATTATATGTACTGTTTTCGTGTAATGCACCTATTCTTTAATCATTTCATATAATCCTTGTATCTCGTATGTATATTGTCTTCGTTCAAACGCTGAACATTCTAGAAAGATATGTCCAGGTAAATATTTTCCATCTTCACACGTTCTGCAACAATGACCGCTTTCTATATTGAATGTTTTCAAATAAGTCAGGAAATGGGCCAAACTGCGTTACAAAATAATCCGGTATTAGATGTTTGCTAGATAAACATTCTTCTATCCTTGCAATTATGGTCATTATAGCTCTTGCCACTTAGCTATATATTTTATACTTATTTTACGAATTCATTCTTTTAGTCGTTTTCTATTGGAATTTTTTGTTTCTAGCGTTTTTATCTCGTTTGTTTTATCCAATTTCAATTCAACGGGCAGCGCACCAGCAATATCATTTGTTGCACTGTAGGAAATTTTCCTGTACGCAGATCTAATATTTATTAATATTTTTCATTGTTCAGATTAATATAAATACATATATATATATATATATATATATATATATATATATATATATATATATATATATATGTATAAGTACATAGATAGAACTCAGTTAACCACGATAACAAAGGAAGTAGGCAAAGATGAAAAAAAATTGTTTAAAAAAAAAAAAAAAAATGTTTTGATCCATTTTCTGTATCAGCGTCCAACGAATACCGACGATGTGGCCTAAAAGCCTGAGCGCGTCATTAATAATAACCGAAAAGATATTTCTTTCTCACACCCTATTTTAGTAACTCGTAGCTCGCATCAAATGGAAGGAAACACACACATACACACTTATTTAATGACATACATCTATGTAAAATATGAATACTATAAAAGCACTAGTTACCGAGACAATGGCGCCGAGATGATTTGAGGTGCAGACAAAAAATATACATATATCTCGAACGAGATTCAAATGTGTACACACGAACACATATAATATACCATATATATATATATATATATATATATATATATATATATATATACGTATTTTCTATAATAAACAGATCTTGAAAATTTTTCACAACTAACAAATACCCGAAGAACGAGTTAACTTTATCGTAGAAACCGCAAAGGTTGAATAAATTATAGAATAGGCTGCGAAGAATTGTATAGATTATAAAAGGGACTTTGTTCAATGAGGAATAACGTGTAATCATTTTATATAATATCTAAGTCACTTTCTCAAAAAACGTTAATAACTTCCGAACGCATCGACGGATCCGGTTGAAATTTGCCGACGATCTAGATGTGAATTTGCGACGAATCTTTGGCCCGGCTAGCAGATCCCCCGATCAACCTTTCCAAGCGTAAATTCACCCCAAAGAGGGGTATTTTACCCCCGTTTGCGTTATAATTTTTCCTGAAATAGGGGGGTTTTACTAAGTAGTATATGCACTTTCACGTCGTCTAGTCAATATTCGAGTAAGTCATATATTGAGGTAGATAGAGAAGGTTAAAAAACACCCTAAATAATGAAATTATTAGCCACTTTATCTTCAACCCTTGATAACTTTACGAGTATTGATGTTATCGAAAAAGTTTTCAGATAAAAAAGTCTAGCTACTAACCCGTATTATCCTGCAAACCTTTAACAATGTAAAGGGGTGAAAAAACCCCTAAAGTGTTTTGACTACTGTCGGAGATGAACGCTGTAAAAAGTTCGACCCCCATCTTCAACCCCCGCCGACTTATTAAGGGTTGAAAATCGGCCAAAAATCTGACTTTTTTACTTAAACACCCCTATTAAATCGAGGGTTGATCGGATCGTTCGAAACTAAAATTCCTCATATATACCACACTCAGGGGAAGATTTTTTCTTATTACATTTATACCCCTATCTTTTACACTCGCGCCGGAAAAACTCCACTTTTAAACGCGTTTTTGGTAGCATTTCAGTCGGCCAAATGCAAATTTAATCGAAGCTTTTAAATTAACGAGGAATCGGGGGCTGAAATTCTTTGAAGGTGTAGACGGGAATTTGCCACAACTTTTTCAGCGCGGGTACATCATCCCCGGACCAACCCTTCGTGTTGTAAATTCATCCCGAATAAGGGTATTTACCCCTTGCATAATAACTTTCTTTTTGGAAATCAAGGGGTTTTGCATAGATTATTCTGAACATATCTTCTCGTCCGATTCTGTTCAAAATTTACTGGCGAATTTAGCGCGGGTACATCATCCCCGGACCAACTCTTCCTATCGTAAATTCACCCAAAATATGGGTATTTTCCCCTTTGTATTAGAGGTTTTGCGTAGATTATTATAAACATATTTTGTCCAATTCTGTTTTAAATTCACTGAGGAATTTTGTGTTGAACACTATTAAAAATGGGATTAAAATTTGTAAAATTACTATTTAAGACTACATTTAACACGTTTAAATAGTTCAAATATTATATTAAAACCGACAAAACAATTTGTTTGTTAGGTAGCTTTACACTATGTAGTGTCTGTAAATTATATGTAGCTGTAGCATGTGGGTATGAAGTTGTAAAGTGTCAAAATGGAAAGTAACGGTTTTTCTCCGATATAATGGTAGTCGATGGTCGGATATTTTTCCCCTTTGTATTTAAGATAACTGGATGATCTGGATTTGGTTAGAACACATTAACATTTTTTTTTTTTAAAAATCGTGGTTAATAATACAAAATTTATACCATCGTCTCGAAAATCAGGATTTATGTAATAGGAAAAGTTTAAAATAATATACCGAACTAATCTTACCGTCAAAATTAAAATTGATGTTTTTAGAGGGGGTTGAATGTTTTCAAAACTCAAAAAATTGACTTTTTCCAAAATTTCTAAATTGGAGTTTAATCCATATGCTATGACCTATTAAACGACGTGAGTAGTCTCCCCATTTGACAGATACTCGTCGAATAATAACGTCGGAAAGTTAGCTATTTCCCAAGTTTGAATTAAGGATGTCGGGGCTGCATCTAATTATAGAACGTTTGAACTTTATAGACACCTGTTGGTATATGAAATGTATCGTATAAATTTAAAAAAGTGGAAAAAAAAATTTTCAACTCTTTGATATGGTACCCCCTTATTATAAATCTTGCAGTTTTTAATACATATTTTAATACATAGTGTTTTTATCATTAGAGCGGGAAATTTTAAATTAGAAAAAAAACACAATGCAAATTTTATGTGAAAAACTTTACAGTAGCCAATAATTTAAATATGGTGAAATAAAAATTGCCGACTTGCCACCTTTGGCAGGGCATAGCACACGAACATTTTAAAACTTTTTCGACTGTGAAATAGTCATCATAACACATATCGTATAAAGCGAAAAAAACCGCGAAAAAAATTTCCAAACCTAATCCAAAAATTTCTAAAGGGTGTACCTCTCAATGTGTTTTTTAAATTCGATTTTTTCGCAATAATTCGCGAACGATTCGGAAATTGGAAAAATTGTTAAGTGAAAGTTACGTGACATTAAAGGAGGGTGTTTTTCAGAATGCGTTTCACTTACGGGGACTAAAAAGGGCATCCCCCTTTGGGTAGCAGGCTTGGGTAGAACCCCTAGTTTACAATTACATAGAAAATTATAATAAATTACTAAATTCTGCGAATGCTTGTAAAGCAAAATTAAAGCTTTTCAATTGAAAAAACGAGATTTTAAATATTTTCCATATTTAGAAAAACGTCTGAAATATACTGTAGAATGTAATATTGAAATGTTTTTGATAGTGAATTGGAAAATTTTAATCGAGAACTCGACAGACGATTTGCAAATCTGAATATTCTTCGATCGATTTTTGATTTTATTTCACATTTCCTATTTGGGGAGTTCAATAACGGAGGATATTTGCGCATACCATTCAATTGAATTCGTCGGTTCTAGGGATAAAAAAAGTAAACAATACAATCAGATACTAAAAGCACGCGCAAATGAAAATTATTTTTGGAATTTATTACCAGAAGAAAAATATACATTATTGAGATCGGCGTCAATGAGGATATTTTGCACTTTTCTTTGGTTCTACATATCCATGCGAAGCAGCGTTTAATCAAATGAAAAGCATCAAATCGAAATTTAGGAGTTGACTGTTGACCACTTAATAATGATATCTACTTTGCAACAATTTACAAATCTAACTTGACAAGACTTGTTGGATGAGATGGGAAATGTCGCGCTTCTACATCAAGAAATTAATCCAAAATATTTATCAATAAAAGAGTGCACAGCGCAAAATAGTAAATATAGTGTATTTAATATATTATTGTCAATAAATAACCATTTTTTTTTCGAGGTCAATCGTGTAAAATTAAAAAAAAAAAAGTAATGTCGATCGTACTAGTCTTAAGTCTGTACACCCCTGCGCTAAAATATCGTATTCTGTTGTGCTGAAAACGAAGAACAAATATTTATTTTCTATGCGCGCAAGCAGACACACATCAACATATAGAAACATACACACGCATATATATATATATGTGCATGAAGAGAAAGATAGATAAAGAGATGGATATATATATATATATATATATATATATATATATATATATATACATATTTACGTAGATGTACATATACATACGTAACAAGTGGCGCCCAAATCGCGATGTTTTGTATGATTCTTTCGCATTTGATTTTTTCGAAAAACTAGAACCACGATAGTATGATATCGAGTAAGAGGTAATCAGTGTTCTCAATATATATATATATATATGAGTTTCAAATTTTTTTTTTTATATTCCACCCGTGTAATGATATCATTAGCGGAGACTAAGGCGAGCTGAACAACATTCGAGGAAACGGTTTTAGTTAATGAATCTACAACAACCTTATTGCGTGCGATATTTTTGTTATCCGCTACCTACAATAATAATAGGAATTTCGATTTATTTATTTTAATACTTGGGTGGAGTTACATTTAGTTCGCAATCAAATAAGCACTACGTGGCTGAAATGGAAATCTGTGACCGGTGTATTATGCGACAAACGCATGCCCGTTCGACTGAAATCAAAAATTTACAGAACAATTATTAGACCAGTTGCATTGTATGGCGGTGAGTGCTGGCCGGTAACAAAGCGCGAAAAAAAATCGCTACATGCTATGGAAATGCGCATGTTAAGATCGTCAATGGGTATCTGTTTATCCGATCGAATCAGAAATGAACGAATCCGCGCAGCAATGGGAGTCGTGCCTATCGTAAGTAAACTACGTGAAAGCCGGTTATGGTGGTATAGCCACATACTACGAGCTCAGGATGCTGGAAGTGGCTCACTGATATCGACAGCGCATACGTTTCAAGTTCCTGGTAAAAGGCAGTTGGAAGACCAAAGCAAAGATGGCACGATGTTATAACGAAAGTTCTCACAGAGATGCTGATATATCGGCAGAACTAGCAAAACAACCGAATTTGGATGTAAACGATCAATTTGTATGGCAGACCACCGGGAAATTGCTATTGAAGAAGAAGAAGAAGAAGTTACATTTTCAGTTTATCAATATGTATGCAAGGAAATATATTTTATTTACCAATGCTGATTCTGTGCGAGAATATTTAATTTTACTACATCGATTGCGATCTAGTCAATGACGTGAGGCGCCTACACATGAAATCTCGATGACATAACGTCTAATATACATGAAACATGAAATTCACATTTAACCACATTCATAACAGGGTATCACATCCTCATTCGTACAATACATACATATGTATTTATATATATATATATATATATATATATATATATATAATCGGTGGCACAACCATGGGGTATACCGGGCTTGAGCCCCCAGGAGGGTTAGAAAATTATAAAATACACATCAGGAAGGCGTGTAACTTGTAAGCTCCAAACAATTTCACAGTTATAAAGATAGTTGAAGCAAAGGATAATATTTGAAAGAGCTCACGTTATCACTAATAATAAAACGTACTCTTAAAGAGTGTGCAAAACAGCCTAGATTGCAAAAAGTACTGTTAGAAAATATTCGTTACCTTCCGTCTGCTAATGACATTGAAAATCCAGCTAACTGTGCAACTCAAAGAAAACAAATGGCTCTTGGTTGGGCCGTTTGGCATTCGAATCTGACCCAATGACCAGTGCGTTTTTGTTGTTGTTGTTGTTATTAGTTGTTTCCTTGTTGTTCGTGATCGTTTATAGTTTGTTTTGCCTGTCGAATTTTGTTGCACATTCGGCTGTGTATATTTTATTCATTTTTATTAGGAATTTTTTATTTATTTTTTTAGGGTGGGATGTTTGAGCCCACCCCAAGTACAGATCCTGGACGCGCCACTATATATATATATATATATATATATATATATATATATATATATATATTTGCGTAAAATTATGTACTCGATATGTGTAATCGTTTCGTTATTATTTGTTTAAAATCATAGTCGCCGACAGGATTCATTAATTTCTTGTTGCTAATCCAGTAAAATAAATACATCTTAAACTTAAATTTATTTCCTATTTATTTCGGTTCAAACTTGCCGAGTCTTTGGTTTTTGCACTTGTTGTTCCCTTAATGTTGAGGATGATATCAAACACATTTTGTTTTGATTGCTCTGCCTTTTCTGCCATCAGATCCACTTTTAACTTGCAACACGATGATAATATTTTTCCTACTTCTTCCGAACATGTTTCTGTTCTCCAATTTATGAAGAAAGCTATGAACCGTAAGTTTAAATTAGGTCATTGATTACATTAACGAATCCAACCGTTAAACCATTACAGTTTGTTTGTTTTGGACAGCATGTTACTTTTATCTTAGGCTAAATTAAATGCGCCCTTTATTAATAGTTTGTCTCATTTCATATTGTTACATATTTAATCTCATGCAATATTTATATTGTTAAGTATAAGTTCGCACCGTCAGCTTTCCTTTATTTTTTAAAAATTGGTTTATTTATTATACGTTTTGTTTATTGTTGCTATATTATTATTATTTGATTATTAAGAAAGAAACTCTCATAATACACTATTGATGGTTTAAGGGACTATGTTTCTCATCCCTAACAATCCTATTTTTTTTTGTCTTGTTTTAGTTACACATTGCAGGGAACTATCACACACACACACACACCTATTTATTTTTTGTGCTATACTGGTTGTTTTTCTTTTGTTTTAGCTATACAGAACACTTACACACAGTTATTTATTAAGTACGCTGCACCTTTATCACAAATTATTTAATACATTTGCCCCACCGCATATTGGGGAACCATTTAAAAAAAAACCAACACATTTGTTTCAATTACGAGTTGTAAAATTTCTGAATTCTTGCGCTTTTTTTGCGAATATTGAATGCAGCGTGTTTTGTCTTAGTTCAATTTTAGGTATTTTAAGATGGATTACTTTATACTTTTCGTCATGTTAGGCAATATTACTTTCGAAACCTGTACTCCTCGTCACCAAAGCCGGTAATTCATCGATCATCTAGAGTACGGTTTTCTCTCATCGGAATTAGCCAGTTGCACTGTAATATGGTGTGTTTTTTTTCATTTATTCGAAGTATCTGTAACGTTTTGCTGCCCAACTCAAATTTTGCGGTTCCGCGCATAACAGGATGTTTAAATTAGTGAAACTAGTGTGCGTGATCTGGCGCTGAACATTTTTATGTTTAAATTGATTCCCTCAAAACTTTTCTTGTAGTTTCATTTTCGCCAATTCTGTATTCAGATGGAAGCACGTTGCAGTTTTAGAGCAGTATTTAGTTTCAACCTTCAGTGGGAGAAGAAATTACTATTTAACTTCTGTTGTTCCTTTATCCGAGTCGACATTGGCTATCTGCTTGGTTTTAAGATTTCTGTTCAATTTTAATATTCCGATCTCCTAGCGTTATGTTACGGTGATTTTACCTCTCATCTTTAGTTTTATTGCTATAGCAATATAATCGAGGAACTTTTTAACTTCTTCATCATACTTGTTTGCAACGAGTGCATAAGCTACAGTAAATGTCTGTGGTTATAAATTTTTTTAGAACCCGAGCAATTTTTACGATATTGCTACGAATATTTTTATTTACAAGTACACCTTCGCTTGCGCTGTAGCTTGCATGATCTTATGATGTGTCTCTGAATAGTTGATGTCTGCGTTAGCTAATTTAGTATACTCATGCATTTTCTCCGCTTCGAAAAATGTTAGGACGTTCTACAAGTTGTTTTAGCCATGGCTATTACTATATGTTCCGAACTAGCGTCCATTCGTACATGACTTCCAGATACGAAAAAAAGTAGAAAGAGACTGGTGATTTTTTTTACCTTCAGGTAGATTTTCCGTCAAAGATTTATACCTTAGTAGAATGGTTCAAATTTGTGACACTCTCGACTTGCTTGTATGTTCGGTGCCAAATATGACCTTAATGATTTGGAAATTGTTATGTAGTTAACATTTACATCTATCGCAATATTTATGGATAAAATAAACGAAAAAAGGGGATTAATTGATCCAATACGGAAAACGCGGTTAACCTGGATTGACACTATGTTATAAGATATGGAGGAATAATTCGTGATTTTTTCGAGGGCAAATTAAAGAGAAACGAGGACGCGGAAGACAGAAATTCATTCGTAGTAACTTTACTACGAGACACAGTAGATATAAGAAGTTAAAAAAAGCTGCGGAAAATCGGGAACGTTGGAAAAATATCATCATGAAGAAAGATCAGTCTTAGGACTGAAGTAAAAGAAGAATATTAAAAGTGAGCGTATCATCATTACGCCATTGACAAAGACTACTTTAGTGCCTTACTCAGTATTCAACTCACTGATGTGGAATACCCTGTTTCATTTAGTTGCTGGCAATCATCCACTGGGGTAACAGAACATGAATACTTATTCAAGGAATGATCCCAGTAACTACAACGGTCACGCAATGCTTTATATACAACATGGTTATCTCTACTCTAATTTAAACTATTCTTTATTACTTTATATATATATATATATATTCTATTTTCCTAAATTAGAACCTTATCGACCCCATGTCCGTTTTCCTTCAAACTATTCTTCCGCCGTTCCAAAAATTATAAAATTCTTTTGCAATTTATTTTTAGGATCCACTAACGTTACTTTTACATGAAAAGAATTTTAACCGTAGTATTCTGGACCGTGTCTTTTTCATTTTTTATGCAAATAACATTCAGAGAATCAATGTGGAGATTGTAGAATTCAACTTCGCACTGATGTCTAGGTGCATTACGGCATTGTACTTTGAAGCCAGCCAACACCTTCGAGAGTAAAAAGGTGATACCGATCTGAGAAAGTTCTATTCAAACGATATTCAACGTACATACATTTGCATTTGTCCCTGAAATCTCCCTAAATTAAGCCGATTTATAATCTTTATAAATTTTACGTAATACATATATCTAATGATGCTAATTTATCTCTTTCAATGATTTATTAGGTATAAAAATTTTTATACAAGCTAAAGCTGCAACTGGTTTAGAATGAAGACGAAGAAATTTGTTTCTCTGAATAATGGTGGTGTTGATAAACAGCATAGCGTCTAAAAAAGAACATCAAATTAGTTGATATGTGAGAATTTCGTCTCTTTTAGTATAAATGAACGATGAGAATGGTGCACACTCCGACTTTGCCTCTAGTGTACATTACAAAGTTTATCATCCACGTCACCTTATGTTCTAAAACTGTAATATATATATATATATATATATATATATATATATATATTTATATATATATATATATATATATATATATATATATATATATATATATATATAGGTGTGTATATATACTCATGTTATTATTAACTCTGAAATATCAAATTTTCACTTTTTCCCGCAGGATTTAATATGGCGACAGATGAAAGATTAATTGAATTTTCACTTCCTTCATATTCGACCTCCACGAGCATGTTTTACTTATATATATATATATATATATATATATATATATATATATATATATATATATATATATATATATATAAAGGGCAACAGCTAGCTTTACCGTCGCATAAGCGATTAATTAACCGGAATAGCCCCTAACGCTATGCTTTTTTTCCAGTTGCCGTCACTTCAAAAATTACTATTCTCTTGAATTATCTCTTGTTATGCTATTAAGTTAATTAAATTATCCAGTTGAACTTTCATTTAATTTTCACAGAATTCTTCTCTACAGCTCCTTTCTGTAACTTTTCGAATTATAAGCCGAAAATAATGTTTAAAGTACTACGCACTACAAGAGAATTTCCCCACTCGTTCAAACCGATAAATGTCGCCTACCCAACCCCACGATGCTAGGAAGCGACTATTAAGGAAAACGTTCCAACACCACGTTACTGAAAAATGTTCCCATTGTCGTCTAATCGTGCGACTGAATTTTCGATAACTATCATCGAGTTCCCGGTGAAAGTTTCTCTTTAATTAATTCCTGCCGATTATACATTGCGCTTATATACACGCCCAACGCATAACGCATACGCTCAATTAATGGTCCGTAAAAATTTTGCTAATTATTCGATGATTAATTAACTCGATCTGTCGCAAATAAAAACCGTCACCGAATTCTGCTTTTCGGAATAAAAATAAGATAAAATTATTAAATGAATAAAAAACGATGAAATTAAAATAAACAAAAAAAAAGATTTCAAAGCTTATCATAAAAAATAAAATTATAATAACACGAATTAAAGGTATAAATAATTAAATACCTTAACACCTACATAAAGTACGTCTATCTGGTGCACGTGAATACGAGTTGCTGTTGTCAATTCGGCATACTGCGGTTATGACAAAAAATTCATTAGCTAATTCAACTATATAGTCTACTATTACAACGCCAGGAGAAAAAGCCAAAAAAAAAAAAAAACAAACAAGCGTAATATGAGATAAAGTTGGAATTAGCAATTAAATATGAAAATAATACAAAACATCGCGCTAATAATTAGAACAGTTTTAACAAGTGAATTGCCATAAAATATGTTTAATACGTCTATGCTTATATACATAAACATTAACTGGCTGGAATCGTACTATTGATGAGATACACTTCTTAATCAACGGCAATCGTTTTACGCGATACGATAGGAGTGTATTCTTAACACGAAGTAATTTCAGAATATTATGCGTATAATCTATTCTAGTATAATGAAGATCGTTTAGTATACACCTAAGGCTTCTGTTCATCAACGTAGAGTGCCACTTGTGAATTCGGCACTTCTGGGAAATCATATAAACATAATGAGTACAGAAAAGTTCCCAGCACACTTTCTTGCGGAACACTTGCTGATGAACGGGTTTTATTTGAAGAAACCGAATCATCAATAGTTAAATAAAAAGTTCTACCGCGTAAATAACTACTAATTTAATTTAATTAAATCAAATCACGACGAAAGTTTGATTTAATCGTTTTATATAAAATTTCCCGTATAGAGTATTAGATGGTTTAGCAGCATCAAAGAGCGCCGTATCGGTATGTTTATTACGATTAAAATTATACGTCGCAAACTCGTCTACTCCGGATATTTGACGAGCAGTACAAAAAATGTTGATCGAACTCAACGTTGGAAACAATATTGTTGATATCAGAATATATATCCTCTTAATGCGATTAGGATAATTTTTTCTGCGATTCTATTTAAGTTATTAAGGCAAAATAATTGATCGAATGTTTCAGAACTGTCCTTTCTTGGTTTAACAGCAATAACCTTTGCGGTTTTTCAAGAACGCGGAAAATAACGCAGTTTAATATAATCGTGAATTCTAAGAAAGCTTTTAACGATGGCTTCTTAATTGACATAGACGAAATTTTATCACGCCTTACCGAATGTTTAGCTTTAATCGATTTAATAATAACATAAGTATCATTAATAAAAATTGTTTTATTAGCAAATATTATGACAGTTTTTGATATATTTATCGACTGTAGATCGAACTTTATCCATCTGATAATTGGAACCGGCGTGGAAAATTTGTTCACGCGCTCTATAATATTCGTGTGCAAGTAATTTTAAATGTAATTACTTCGAAATGAATCAAAGAGCGGTCTGGAAAAGCAGTGTATATTGTTTGTTGTAATTTTTTTAAACTTATCTTTTGAATTAATCCTATGCGCCGATAATCATAGGTAATTTTTATTTTTTTTTTTAATTATAATTGTTTGTCAACCTCAATTTCAATAAAAATCGCATTACGATTCGAGGGAAAAGAAAGGTAATTTTTTTTTTTAATTATAATTGTTTGTCAACCTCAATTTCAATAAAAATCGCGTTACAATTCGAGGGAAAAGAAATTTTTTTTTTTTAATTATAATTGTTTGTCAACCTCAATTTCAATAAAAATCGCATTACGATTCGAAGGAAAAGAAAGTTTTTTTTTTTTAATTATAATTGTTTGTCAACCTCAATTTCAATAAAAATCGCGTTACGATTCGAGGGAAAAGAAAGGTAATTTTTTTTTTTAATTATAATTGTTTGTCAACCTCAATTTCAATAAAAATCGCATTACGATTCGAGGGAAAAGAAAGTTTTTTTTTTTTTTTAATTATAATTGTTTGTCAACCTCAATTTCAATAAAAATCGCGTTACGATTCGAGGGAAAAGAAAGGTTTTTTTTTTTTTTTTTTTTAATTATAATTGTTTGTCAACCTCAATTTCAATAAAAATCGCATTACGATTCGAGGGAAAAGAACGTTTTTTTTTTTTAATTATAATTGTTTGTCAACCTCAATTTCAATAAAAATTGCGTTACGATTCGAGGGAAAAGAAAGGTAATTTTTTTTTTTAATTATAATTGTTTGTCAACCTCAATTTCAATAAAAATCGCGTTACAATTCGAGGGAAAAGAAAGTTTTTTTTTTTTTTTTTTTTTAATTATAATTGTTTGTCAACCTCAGTTTCAATACAAATCGCATTACAATTCGAGGGAAAAGAACTTTTTTTTTTTTTAATTATAATTGTTTGTCAACCTCAATTTCAATAAAAATCGCGTTACGATTTGAGGGAAAAGAAAGGTAATTTTTTTTTTTTAATTATAATTGTTTGTCAACCTCAATTTCAATAAAAATCGCATTACGATTCGAGGGAAAAGAAAGGTAATTTTTTTTTTTTGAAAGATTGAATCACTTTTAGGTATCGTAAATTCATTATTAGGGAAATAATTTGATTCATGTGAAGTTGAAATGTAAAAATTATCTGTATGTATCATCATATGCGCTAATCTGATTCTAGATGTGACTTAACACATGCAGTCATGAAGAAAAAAAGATTCGTAACATTTCTCCTCGTTAAGAGGTTTTCAGCCTTACACGTGATCTCATTTATCTGCAATTTTGTTAGTTGTTTGATGTAATCAATGAAACGTAAGGAAGGTCTTCCTCGATTCCGATTTCCTAATACTTTTCCTCGAATAATTTGTTTCTCTAAGCCATTACGTCGAATGACGCGGCCAAAAAACTTTAAGTCACCGACTATTGTGTTTACTAATCTCCGGCATGGTGCAATGTTTAATTCCTGCAATACAGAATTGTTCGTTCGAAACGAGTTGATATTCTCATCATTTTTCGGTAGGCTATCTCATCTCGAAAGTATCCATCTTCTGTCGCATACATCTTTTTAACGTCCGAAATTCACGGTTATATAAAACATCGTCGGCAGTAATAAAACAAATATTCTACTATTGACGTAAAAATCGACAATAGTTAAAACTCGTTCTACGAGGAAAGACTGATGCGTATGCGACATTCCCGTATAACGAGATGCATTTAAGATGCGTCTTAAACATTTGGTTTTTATATTAATTTCCTAAAGTCAAGATCAGATACGGAGCGTCAAACTGGGCAAACGTACGTGTTTTTGTGGGGCGAATAATCTAAATGAAATTAATTCCTAATTCGTTCGTTCTGAGCAGTTTAATACCGACGTAGGACTGCCGTCGTGTTGTCCAACCTTCGATAGGCACGACATTATAATGATGATGAATTAAGTGATCTATTTAAAACGTTGATAAAACGTGACGTATGGTTTTTTTTTTAAGAAGAAGAACAATAATATATTTGCATATTTAAATATTTAAATATTTTCTGTTTACAAAAAAAGTAAAGTTACCATTCAATAGAATTTTCTCTACCGAATATATCAACGATTATTTCCAGAAAAAATTAATACGAAATAAAATCTTATAAAATATTATTTAAATTACCCCTTATTATTATACGATTGCAGGAAAAATTTTTAATACAAAAAACCTGCTCATTTAAAATAACAGAGTGTGTACACTCTTACCGTATCAACAATATACTTAAAAATATCTTAGCTTATTTATTAATACTAGAACTAGGATTTGTATTACTGTAGAAGGATGTGTTTTATACGCCTATATATCTTTTATACCTGTGTCGTAAAGTTTGGTAAATCCCCTATAGAATTTACCATTGGAATGTCGGAATATCTACAATAAAATTTCGTTTTATCCTTAATCATTTCCTGTACGTAAGGGAATTTTAACGCACCATAAAGAGATTTTATTGAAGTAAATCGAGGTTTATTCAAAATTATTCGAAGTCAATGGTTTTGCACTCTTTGCACGTGGTTTATATTACTACTGTTGGTATAAGACGATATTTGGCAGGCATAGAGTAACTTTGGTAAAATTACCTTTTTGTATAAAAAAAATTTGTTTTGCGTTGAAAGCGCACATCTTTTATTAAATATAGGAAATAGACAACCCATTTTCCGTATTGTTCTACTTACACAATCATTAATTTGTAAATGTGAGTCTTCTGTCCACGATGACGCCTAAATGCTTCACATGTTCCTTCCGGTCAAGTTCAACGTTTTTTATTTTAACGAAACGATTTAATGAAGGCCTACGTCTGGTAAAAATTATTGACTCTGTTTTCTCATCGTTAAATTTTATTTTCCATTTATGGTAGAATTTAGACATGACGTCAATTGCTTTATTTAATCTATTACTTATAGTGTCTATTCTATAAGAAGATACCATTAGAGAGATGTCTAGAGATTTATATATACTCCTGAGATTGTCGGTAAATCATTAATATATATAATAAAAAGGAATGGGCCTAAGATACTGCCTCGAGGCACCCAAGCTTTAACGTACCTTATGTCAGAGTTATGGTTTTTCAGTTTCACATAGAATTTTCTATTCATCAGATAAGATTTAATAGTAAAAACAAGATATGGAGGGAAATTATATTTAATTAATTTATATACGATTCCCATCATGCCATGTTGAGTCAAACGCTTTTTCTATGTCCATCAAGACAACACTCGAATGTTTATTCTGGTTAAAGTTATCAGTAACTTTGTCACAAACACTGTTGGATTGTCGTACTTAGTTTTGGTCTAAAACCGTATTGCGAATCAGCTATGATGGATTCTCTGTCACTAAATGCCCTCAATCTTACTAGTATTATTTTTTCAAAAACCTTACTTATATTACTGAGTAAACTCACAGGTGTAACATTTTGAACCGAAGATGAATCTTTCCCAGCTTTTGCCAAAGGTACCGTTACCGATACTCTCCACGACACAGGATAATAGCATAGGCGTAAACATGAGTTAAATAGAACCTCCGAGGCGACTATTGCTTATGTTGGTAGATTTTTGATCATTTTTATGCTAATTTGATCGTGACCAACTAAATTTTTCAGCCTGAGCGTGGTGATAAGGCGTTTAAACTCTTTAGGTGTTGTAAGATCTACGAGTGAAATCACTGCAGGAGTGTTAAGTGAGTAATTGTTTATCGTCTGCTTCACCTTACGTTCATGATACCGGGTTGACATCAACACATTTTGACTATGAACAGTAGTAAAATGCTCAACTAAAATTTCTGCCTCATCTTCAACGGAATAAGCTATTCTACCCGAATTAATTGGGTCTTTAATAGGCGGTAATTCGATTTGGCCTCTACGGAAGTATTTATTGACTCTCCATAAATTATTATCAATTGGAGAGAGGTTTTTGAGGAATTTATCATGCTGTAAATTTATTTCATTTATTAACTTTGTTTTGACTACTTTATTTAATTTGTTATACAGCTTCTTATACTTGAACTTATTTAGATGATTAGATCTTTGATAACATTTACGAACGTAGTTTTTAAGTTTAATAATAATTTTTATATCTTTTGAGATCGAATTCACTTTCTCCTTTGTAACAACCCGCGGATATGCGCGCAGCTTGCATTATGACGGAATTTAGATGTAGAATGTATTTATCTATAGATTGCGGATTAAGTAAAGTTTTTGGTATATTAATATTTTTCTGAACGTGTTCTTTAAATATGTTCCAGTTTGCCCTGGAATAATTGAAAGATTACGTAGCACTTATTACAGCGTCATTAATACGCTTACTGTAAACACGTTAATTGCTTATCAAAACCGACGCCTAAGACCAGTCGATCATTTCGCTGTTAATATTAACTTCATCTGGAAACAAACGTCGTTTGCAGATCAAATATATTCATTCGGTTTTTGAAGAATCGATGGTAAATTTGCTGTTTGATGAATAATACGCCAAGATTCTCGTTGTAATTTATTATTATGATTTTGTTGGCTTCTGTATACATTACAGGTTGCAACTGACACACGTTATTACATCTGTAATATTAAATAATTGACTAATTAAGTAATTAAGTGTCCGTCATCGTCAGTATGTCCCCTTGGAGCCTTGCCAGCTATTTTTCCTTGTGCAACAGTTTGAAATAATTTATCTTGTTTCATCTCATCTTTCGAGAATTTCTTTTTCACCTCCGATGTTATCGACAACGGGATATTTTCTCGTAGTATTCCGGTCCTCTGTCTGAACACTTTATCGTTGGTAATTTTCTCTACCCATTTGATACGATATAAACGACACATTTCGAAAGCACCTATTTTCTTTTTGACGGATTCCTTCATTATCCACGTCTCCGAAGCATAGCGCACTAAGGACCATACGTAACTTTCTGGTATTTTCAATACATTTATGTTCATCCTTTCGTCTAAAAGCAACATATTCCGATTGCTCTCCATCGGCGGGTTTACGTCACTGTAATAACACTGTTACTTTCTCAGTAACAAACCGCTGCCTTGTTGTTAGGATTTTTACCCGAAAGGCTAAGGGACACAATCCTGAAAATAAACAAACCCGCTGCCTTGCGATTAGGATGTTTATCTAAAGGCTAGGAGAGTAAACTCCAAAAGAAAATCCGTCGGAAGGCAATGGGAAACCACCGACGCACAGATCCTTTGTTAAACATGCATAACAGTCAAAATCTAATAAGCCATCACGGAGCCGTTTAACTGAACGGAGTCGAACAAGGTCATCGAGGACGGAACAGCGGGGCCTCGAGGATCTTCAGCAAGCGAAACCTCCGCAACCAATCAGCAATTAGTTTGGTAACGTGGAATGTACGAATCGTGTTAAAAATTGGAAAGCTAGAAAATGTTAAGCACTTTTTTGATTGATAAAAGTGTATTTACAAAAAATAAATATATGTTACAAAAAAAAAAAAAAAAGACAAAATAAATAATATAACGCATACACAGTTCTTACTACGTATACTAGTTTTAAAAAAAATATGCCCAGTTGCTCATTTAACTAAAGTAAAAATACAGGAACTAACAAAACCCGCATACTGATCAGAAAGCTACACCTATATATAAATTTATAAATATTTACTTTAGTAGGATAAACAATAATTTTTATATGTATTATATACAAAAATAAATTTTGAATAAAAGATAATCCCAGCTGTACATCATAATAGCGTGTGTTTAATTCTTTTATGTTTGTAGCGGTTATATTTTAGTTGCAAACTTGCACGTGTATAATCCCCTATGTCGTTTATAAATGAGTACTGACTGTAGGCACAGCTATCAAAAAATAATGTTGTTTTTTGTTTGACAACCTCGTGTATATATTGGTAAGTTCAATGCCTTGTGAATATGTTCAATCTTTACATAGACTGGAAGATTTAGAATTATTCTGCAGCACATATTTTGTTGCCGTTGTAACTTCGCTAAGTTAGAACGGCTAGTATATGACATCATATGGGACAAGCGTAATAATTGTTCTGATTATAGTTTTGTAGATTATTAATTTATTAAGCTGACGTAACATCGTTTATTAAATATCGGGTATAGCTTAAACAGAGCCGCATGAGTCTTATTGCAGGCATACTCAGTAAATGTGAGACCCCGATCCAGTATTACACCTAAATATTTAATATCGCTTTTCCAAACGAAATATCTGTTGTTCACTCTCACAGGTGGTAAGAAATGCGGTCTTCTTTTCGTGAATAGAATAGATTGAGTTTTATCGGAATTTATTTTGATTCTTCATTTATTAAAATACGAATTTAATTTAATAAAACCCCGAGTTAGTCTTCTTTGTATCAAATCGATACGATGTGCAATATATAGCAGTATCATCAGCATATAATGCCATCTGTAAATGTTTAATTTTGGGAATGTCATTAATAAAAAGAAGGAATAAGAAAGGTCCCGCTCCCCTGGGGAACTCCCGATAATGTATTTTTCATGTAGGAATTATCATTGTTAATTTTAACTATGAAATTTCGGTTACTTAAATAATTTTTAATAAGCTCAACTAAGTAATTAGGGAATTTAAGTTGAATAATTTTTTATATTAAACCAAGTTACCAAGTGGTGTCGAAGGCTTTCTCTATGTCTAGAAATGATAAGGAACAATGTAGATGTTTTGGGATTAGCAGAAGCTAGGTGGCCTGAAGAAGGCGAATTTAGAAGTAGTGATACGCTTGTCATTCACTCAGGAAGTATAACAGGACAAGAAGGCGTAGCGATATTATTAAAGAAACAGATAGCCGAGTCACTATTGAGTGTCAGTATCGGTGGAAGACAGGCTTATAAAGATTGTAATATCGGCGGAACCTGTTAATATGGTAATAGTGCAAGTGTACATGTCAACCACAGCAGCAGATGAAGAAAAGTTGGATAAAATATACAATCAGTTGAAAATATTATTACGAGAAACGGCTGCAGACAATAATATAATTATCATGGGCGACTGGAACGCAGTGGTTGGAGAAGGAGAGGATAAACTACAATAGGTGGTTTGGGACCCGAGAGAAGAAATGACCGGAGTCAATGTCTAATAGATTTCTGCAAGCAGGAATGATTGATAATAATGGACACTTGGTTCTCAATGCCGTTACATCGGCCGTATACTAGGAAAGCGGCAAATGATATGAGGAGAGAGCAGATTGATTATATCTTAATAAAAGAAAGGTACAGAAACCATACCATAAAATGTTGTTCATAGGTGCCGATGCCGATACCGACCACACACTAGTGAAGCTAACAGCACATAAAGACCTAATACAGATGGAAAAATGATGAAATGGAATCTGTTGAAATTGAAACATATTTCGGTTAAGAACAAGTTTGCGGGAAACTCCTCGCATATAATAGTGGACATTATCATTATATGGTTGAGGCGTCGCTAAATGGGCAACCATAACCGAGATAACTATGAAGAAGAAGAATATATATATATATATATATATATATATATATATATATATATATACGTATATAACAACATTTAATGGAACCCGAAATAGGTGTAGAGATTTTTATACATTTTGATGAAGAATTATTTTTCAAAATCTATTTTAAAAATAAAATTTACTCTAAAAATAAATCTAAAAGTAGATTTACCTCTGGTTAGTGAAATATGTATATCAAATTATAAATTGCCATTACATGAATTTTTAGGTAATTATGCTTGATAATTTCGTAACTTCGAAAAGCTTTGCAATAACATTTTTTATAGTGATTAAACTGTGTTATGATTCCGTTTTGTTTATAATTCGTAAAATCACTATTCTCTGATATATTCAACATTATACGTATATATATATATATATATATATATATATATATATATATATATATATACCGTTCGCATGTACCGCACAACCAACACCGGTCATATTGTAGTGTTAGGCACGTCGACTTATATGCATATATATGTGTTTGTGTGTGTGTGTATATACACCCGCATAAAAATTAAAAAATAAACTCTGTATCTCGTCTTCAAGTTTCACTTCTGCCCTGTGCTCCAAGCCACAGATGTATCTTTTTTCATATGCTAGATTTTATTCATTTTCATTTGTGATTTGTGTTTGTGTGTGTGGGAGCGGTGTTTATTTAGCTTTTTAGATGATTTATTTTCTGGTTGGTGAAGTATTCTATATCGGATATGACTTTTCAATTTTGTCTTTTTTCCCTTTTCATGTTAAGTTCGGCTTTGTATTCCGGATTGAGAGGGTGGTTTTGGGTTGGGTACGCCGAACACCACACTCGAATTTGTGAACAGCCGCTAATAATAACGGGAATTCGTAAAATTAAAAAAAAAATAATAAATAACAATTTTCATTGGACGATAATTTTTTTTATCATTTCAACTTTAATTTTAAAATTAATATTTGGCTGCCGGTTAAGTATTTACAAATTTATACAGAAAACATCCGAATCACTTAATCCGTAATGAATAGATATAAAATACTTATTATTATCGTGATCAGTAACGTATTTTATATTATTATACTAACCGCATATTTTAAAAATATTTCTTATAACGGAGTTATTTATATATCGATGAAAATGTAATGAACAGTACAAATTAAGGATAATTATACCCGAACACACGAAGCTTCATTAACAATCGTCAAGTTAGTTAAATTTAAATTAAATTTTAAACATAGATATAGCTTATTACTTTTTAGAAAAAACTTGCATCAGGAAATCTCTGCTTCTGTTATATAAACATATTTATTTTTATATTTATTTATATTTTAACATACTCATCATTTTATATATATATATATATATATATATATATATATATGATGTATATACAGTGGCGCATCCAGGATTTGTATCTGGGGTGAGTTCAAACATCCCCCTCAAAAAAATCCCTAATAAAAATCGAATATGCAATGTAATGATTTACATTATACTTTTTTATTAATATTTTCATATTTTCATTAAAAATTCTTTTCCATCATCAGTTTGTAAATGGGTGGGGATGCGATGACCATCATTAATGGCACGTTTAAAAATTAATTCTACAGCTCGTTTCATTTCTATTCCATTTTTATTTTATATTGGTTTGCACCACGCAAATTTACTGAAACAATCTATCACCACTAAAATGTATCTATAACTTTGATTGAATGAATCATATCAATTAAATCAGCCTGACATAAGTCATCAAAACCGTACAATTTTACAGGACAACGCGAATAATGTACTCTAGCAGGTTTATACAATTCTTCAATTAGTGATATTTTATCACTATGTAGCGGCATCATTCGGTTTTTGCTATATAACCGTTTTCTATTAATTCTTCTTCAATCGCTAAAATTTCGTTATCTACACTATTATTAGTAAAAGAGCTAGCCTTTCTACTAATTCGTTTGGTTCATTCCAATATTCATAATTTATACTTCTGTTCTTTAGTACTCGCATAAAACTTCCTTTTCCAGTTTTAGTAAACATCGGTTTTATTACAGTGTAATATTTATGCGAATCGCTAGACTTTAATCTTAAATTGCTTCTTAAATGAGCACCTGTAGCAGTTAGTAATTTATTGTACATTTTTAAATCATCCGACGTATATTCTCATCTTTTTCAACTCTTTTTACCGTTAATAATTTTAGTAAACCAGGGCTAACATCTATTTCTCCTTCACTACAAGTAGGTGAATGAAAAAATAATGTTCGATTATTTTCATTCCATGTGATTTGAGTATTTCCTAATTGGTAGTTTCCTATTTTAGAATTATATCGAATTCCATAAATTTCATCTGAAAACGTGTTATTCTCATTTAAATCAGCAGTTTTTTCTTCTTTTTTTATTTCATCAACTTGCGTATTGATCATCATTGTTTTTTTCTTTAATATTTTTTTTCTTTATAACTGATTCAATCTCTCGTAATGTTTCTAAAATAGGATTAAATAAGAGAGAATTTTCACAATCCTGCATAAATTTCGCTTCTACAAGTTCCTTTTGTTTTTGTTTAATGTCTTCTCTGAGTTTACTCAATGTTTGTTTTACAGCAATTTCACGATTTATTTTATCATTCGTTTTAAAATCATTCAAAACAATGAATTTATCAATTCCCTTTCTAAATCGACCGCTATTTATACCATTTTCTTTCGAAATTACTAAAAAATTATGCGAATTATCTTTCCAACATTTACGTGAAATATCTCTAAATGATAAGTATGAACACGCGTCCGAAGCATGTTCGTCGTATATATGTCGTAAATTCACATCATCTTGAGGAAACACAAGAATAAAATTAGAATTATCCCGAATCATGTGTTTTTTGGTATTTTAACATACGTTTGACATAAATAAAAACAGTCGACATTTCTATGTCTGCTTGTTGCGAAATAATCTCTTATTATATTACCCGTTTCGTTGCTATTGCATGAAATATCATCAAAAATAAACACTGAATCGGTTATTACATTATTAGGAAGAGGGATGTCTTTTTGATCGGAATAAGCATAATATCCAATATCCGGTGCGAGATGACTAAAAATTTGATCTAATAGCTTATGTTTAGGTTGGAAAAGAGATGTAGCAAAGATATATACATTATTAAATTTTAAACCATTTCTGTGTAATAATAAACTAATAATCGCGTTTGTTTTACCACTCCCACTCGGTCCAACAATTAAAGCACGAACATGTGACGGAAATAAAGGACCATGTTTAAGAAATTTATTATTTTCACTCGCTAATAAAGTTGATAAGGCATCATCTTCGATTGGTAAAGTAGTTTTTTGTTCGATAATTTTCAGGACTTCATATAATCGTATATAAATAATAATCAACTTATTTCAAAGTAATGTATAAATATATATATATATATGAGTGTGTGTAGATTAATATGAAAAAGTTTATTGAACGAGTTAACAATTGTCAGCGTGAAGGTGGTAATTTAGTGAATAAATTAAAACTACCAATAGAACTTCACATACCGGGATATCAGTTTTGCGGGCCAGGTACTAAATTAGAAGATAGGATAAGCAGAGGTGAACAAGGTATTAATCCTTTAGATCACGCTTGTAAACAACACGATATAGCTTATAATCAATTTCACGAAAAAAATAAACGAAGAAAAGCTGATTATAAACTTGAAACTGCTGTAAAAAATGCAGTTTAGCTAAAGATTCATCTGCGATATTAACTATGGGAGCAATGATAATGAAAAGAAAATTAGGCGCAGGTGTTAGCCGAAGGAGAAATTCAACTTTTAGGCAAATACTGCAAACAGCTCGTAAAACTGGAGCTGGTGAAAAATCAATTCGCGGTAAAATTAGGAAAATTTTAGCCGCTATTAAACATATAAAACCGCAAAAGAAAACACGATTTCGAGCAATAGCTGTGAATAAAACAGGTGGAGTTTTACCTTTAGTCCCCATATTAACTGGTTTGTCCCTATTAGGCGCGCTCGGATCAACATAATCGGCAATAGCGACAGCTGTTAAAAATTTAAATGAAGCTAGACGAAGTTTTAAAAATGGGGCGGGAATTAATCGACGAATTGGGTAAAGGTCTTTACTTACGACCATATAAAAATGGACTGGGTTTGTTCATAAATTCTAAATCCTCGAAAAAACAAACAAAAAAAGTCAGATATTTGAAAAATTAAAAATACCAGTCAATCGGCCGTTATCCGGATATGATTTATATAAATTTGCGAAACAGTTAAATGTTCATCAATTTAGAGGAGTTTTTGATAGAGACACATTACCTTCAAAACCAAATAAATATGAACGTGCAATTGTTAACCTGGATGATCATACAGGAACTGGTTCACATCGGGTGGCCTATATAAAGCGCGATTGTTCAATTTACTACTTTGACAGTTTTGGTAATTTACTCCCTCCGAAAGAATTAATAAAATATTTTCAACAGGATTCTACAAGTATTTATTATAATAGAACTGCTTATCAACAATTTAATCAAGTTAATTGTGGCGAACTTTGTTTGAGATTTTTATCACATTGTTTACCGTGACGAGCAAATTCTATTTATTTCAACTTACTGGTAAAGGGGGTAATATATTATCGCAAGATATTTTTCCACCAATAAGCTTACATTCTGAAAAATCACACAGCGTTGGTCTAGTTTCTTTAACAACATATAATTCGATTTTCAATATAACAGATAATTGTAATAAATTAAAGTATTACGAAGCTGATGATAAGTCTTATGCTACTCCGCTAGAAATAAAAATTGAACCGGGTAATTACGAAGTAGCAGATTTAGAAGAATATTTGAAACAAAAACTTGATCCCACTCTTTCATTGAAAGCAGATCATAAATCTATTCGCACGCGAATTTCATGCAGTAAACACATAAATTTTAATTCACCTAATAGTGTTCGTGATTTATTAGGATTTACTTATACAACGGGCGTATTAAAAGGTGGTCAAGAACATATTTCGCAGTTGACAGTTCAAATTTCTAATATCGATGTGATTAATTTAACGTGTAATTTAATATCGAATACCTTTTGAAAATGGAGCTGAGGCGCATATTCTTCATTCGTTTCCTCTAAGCGTTCCAAGTGGATATAAAATTATCGAACGACCGCAGAATATTATTTATTTACCAGTTTTAGTAAAGTGTATTAGTAATATAATAGTAACTATCGAAGATCAGAATAGTAATCCAATCGATTTTAAACAAGAAGTGTTAACTGTTACTATTCATTTGAAAGAAGATTCATAATGATTATTAAATACAATTAAAGTAGCCTTAGAAGAAGTATAAATAGAGATCGTATTAGTAAAAATGATATTGTATCTAAAGTGAAAGTTGGTTATTTTAAAAGACTAAATAAATCTAATAAACAAATATTAAAACAATTAGGTTATATTTTATTGTAACAAATAAATATGATGGATAGCAGCATATTACAGTTATCTCAATCGGATATAGTAGAAGATGATGGATTATCATCTGTAGAATATCATTTACATAAACCTCCACGTATTAATATCAGAAAGTTGTTTAATATTGGAAGGATATGTAAAAAAAAAGTTGCGATTTTGTTTTTGGGGGACCGTTATTTCTCTTCTCAGAAATCCGATATGAAATGAATGGAATTGAAATAGACAGAAGTCGTAATCCTGGCATCACTTCATTAATTAAAGCTTGTCTTTCTATGCGCGGCAAGAATGAAGAAAATGCGTATTCTACATCATTTTTAAATCCTAATATGGAAGCTAATAAAAAATCTTTATTCGACTCTACTACCGAACCAGATAAAAAGTATTTTTCATTCGCGATCCCATTAAAATTTATTTTAGGTGTTTGCGAAGATTTAAAAAAATTGCGATTCAAGTGAGACATGAAATTGTACTATTACGTGGAACTCAAGATATTAACGCGTTGTACTCATCCTCATTAAATACGAGTGATGTGACTGTTACATTAGAAAATGTAGCTTGGTATGCCCCTTTCATTCGCGTAAGTGATGTTGCACGTGTAAGTCTTTTAAATTGAATTTTAAAAGTTCAAAAATGTTACCAGTACGATTCAGAAGATGGGACCTTCACGAATATCCTGATTTAGCGCAAAGCACCCATCATAGTTGGCTTTTAAAAACATCTCTCGAATGTAAATAGACCACGATGCGCAGTCGTTTTCTTTTCACAAAAATAAAAAAAAATCAGTTAAATAAAAACTGTAGTAAATTCGATCATTGCAACATTACTGATTTGAAACTATATCTAAATTCAATTTATTATCCTTATGAACCTTTGAATTTAGATTTTAAAAAGAAAAAATTTACGTTGTTACATTTAATGTATAGCAGATTTCGCAGTTTATATTATGGAGATCAAGAATAATGTAGAAGAATTTATCAATGGTTATCCATTATTTGTGATAGATTGTTCTGATCAAAATGAAAATACCGCTAGTAATTGTCCTGTAGACATCAGATTAGAATTTAAAATTGAAACTAATATAAAAGCAAATACAAGCTGTTATGTTTTATTATTTCACGACGCAAATTTTGCTTACAACCCAAATAATAATATTTTAAAACGAATTATCGAGTAATGAATAAATGAAATTTGATTTTTGTGAAGTTTTTATTATTTATTTTCATAAATATTTTTTTAAGTACGATATTAAATTATTCATCGCAATTCTTAAACATAATATTAAACTATTCATCGTAATTCTTAAATATTAATTTGTGTGAAAGAAGCTCTTTTAGTAGAACTCGCAATTTTAGATTGTGAGAAGTTATCCAAATATGACCGTGTGCGAGTATGTGAACATTATCTGGTAAAATATAACGTTTATCATCATTATAACTTAACGCTAATTTCGTTTGCTTAACATTATACATTTTATGCTTAAAACTACAGATATTAGTGAACGATCTATAATAAAAACTTAACGGTACCGAGTAATTTTCTAAACAAGATACATAATTCTCAAACGATATTTCCGATTTAATAACAGCTTTTGAAACGCCTTTACATTTTTTAATCGGTGTGTCTAAATTAAAAATTTTAAATGAATACATTTTACTTCGTAATCCAACAAAGTGCGTAATTGGTAATCCATTTGTTTCGTCCTTAAATTTACCAAGCACCTTTTTATTTATTAAGTTAAAACATTTATGATTCGGATCATAATCAGATGTGTCAAAATGAACTTGTAAATATGGTGATTTAAATCATCATAAAAATCACGTGTACGTATATTATAAATAAAACTATCCGTATCCATATAGATTCAGTTAAGATTACGAGTGCTATTGTACCATAGTATTATAATGAAAATCGTACATTATTGTTTTGCTTATATCTAATATAGCCAAACCAAATTTTTTTTTTTTTAAACGAACAGGGATTAAAAAAGGATTTTCGGAAAGTATTGTTCGGTCTTTAAAAACTGATTTTGAAACTAAACGAGAAAATTTGGTTTCATCCGCAATCAATTTTATGTTTCTTCGTTCGCGTACATTTTCTAACGATTTACCGAAAATACTATTGTTTAATAATTTTAAAAAATCTTTTTCAAATTCATTTTTAGCTTGTCTGCATAAATTAGTAGCCATGGAGATTGGTTAAATCGAATACACCTATGAATTTTTTTTAAATGTAGACCAAGATTTAGAGCTTGTTTTAAATTTCGATAATGTAAAATATAATTCGATTTATCATTTAAATCGGCTATAAATTTTTTTATATTACTATGCGCATTGATTTGTTTCGTTTCGGGACAGAGCGGCAAGTCATAATTCGTGAAGGTGAGATGGATACTCTAAATCGACTTCTAAAAAATAACCTATCGGAGAATCATCATTTACTTCTGTTATATTTAACGCATCAATTTCGTTTTTATCTAACCATTGAAAACCACCAGTTGGAAGTGGCGCGCTCATTGCACACAACCATATAAATTATTCGCATCTAAATACATCAAATAACTTTCTTCTATTCGATCTTTTTCCTCATTAATATATCGATTATTCGCTTTTGCATTTGATTACACCGAGTTAATCCACCATTGCTTCGCAAAACAATACCATTTTGTAATTGGTCATTAATTCTAATTTAATGCGATTTTTTTTTAACATCGCGGAAAATGATAAACCTGGTGCTGTAAAAACGTGAGCAGGATCAATTTTATATATGTGGAAACAAATATTTCTAAAATTTTCATATACATCCGCTAATAATAATACATCAGTTAATAAATAAATATCCCTATAAACCGATTGATGATATTTTGGCGGCTTCTCACACTTTTTGTGCATGTTGATATTGTTCAATCGAAATTGTTGACTTTGTAAGTGAACTATAAAAAGCGTCTCGTGGTGGCAATGATGTTTCTTCTAAACGAGACCAACGATCGCAGTATTCATAAGGAAATACTCCCTTACGAGAAAGTAATCGTAAAAAATGGGTGAGATATGGGATGAACAATGATAGAAAGCATTAGATGGGAGATTGTCCGCAAGTTTCTCCAAACTGCAAGCTAAAAAACGAAAACTATCGATAAATCTGATTTTCATTGTGGAAGAAACTTATTTACTGAAAGAGATGTAACGTTCTTCAGTATTTGGTCTATATTTCCCTCATCATCTCCTAAGTGGCGACGAATTAAATGAGCATCCCGATAAATTATGCAATATAACTGATGAAAAGTAAGGCCGTTTGAATAATAAATTACATTTATTATGCGCTGCTCCTCTAAATCCAGCCGTAAAATGGTTATGATCGCGAACTTTTTTATTTTCTTCATCATTATCAAAACTTTCCTCGCAGATATGACATGATGATGATCGCTTAAACTGTTCTTCTTGCTCTGGTGACATTTTCATTGGGACAATCGATCGATAATGAGCATCGATATCAAGCACTTTTTGTCGAATTTCTTTACAAAATTTTTTCACGACATCTTTTCCCTGATA
Organism: Coronaproctus castanopsis; assembly: GCA_032883995.1. NCBI lineage: Eukaryota > Metazoa > Arthropoda > Insecta > Hemiptera > Monophlebidae > Coronaproctus > Coronaproctus castanopsis. Next base: position 46,561,836 of record CM065054.1, read on the forward strand.
AAGTCGCGGTTGATGAAATATTTCATTTGATATTCTCGAGTCGCGGTTGATGAAATATTTCATTTGATATTCTCGACACGATGTAATAACAGAAACTCATTGGTGTACGTGATTGAATTTTTTTAACATTAGAATTCATGAAATTAGTTCTGTGTAAACTCGTTTCTTCTTCTTCTTCTTCAGTATCTTCTTTCACAACATTTATGACATTATTATCATTATTTTCGACAGACTTTAATAAACATTCAAAATCTGCATAAACAACAAACGGAATAAATTCGCTTCGTTGGTAATCTCTAAACTTCAAAATAATTTTTTCTCCTTGCGGCATTTTAACTCTAGCTGGGGTTGATGATTCGAGCAAAGTTTACGATGTTGAATAAAACGAACTTCATCTGGAACAAACCATAAACATTTTCAACGCATAAAAATTCATTTATGATTTTTTGATAATTGACTATGTACGAGTCTTTCTAAATTTTTTATGTAACAATAATGGAAAGTTTTTCCATTTTTAAGCAATAATAAGTCTGTATGATCTTCCCATTCTTCATTCACGATTCTAATTGGATGAACTAGATTTTTTTCATCAAGACACATTAACTGAAGATGAATTATTTTTTTCAAATATATTAATAGCATCAATTTCAACAGGAAACTTCAAAACCAATTATACTTTTTATCGATATTTAATGAAAAATATACTCATTCTCACCATCCTTAGGAATTTGATAATAAAGCGTATTTAAAAGAGAATTCATCTTCATTTTTCACATTGATAGTTGCTTTTTTATTAGCGATACTAGGTGGGAGAGGTAACCAACTAGATGCGTGTTATGGAAAATATTTATTTATTCCCAGTTCAATATAGTCAATTTTATCAATACTCCTTCCTGAATTTTTATCATTTTCAAAATATTTTCTATCTAAAATTTGATTTTTTTGTAGAAAAAAAGGTGGTGCATTTAATTTGATTATTTTTTATAAATGGTTTATTAAACCGACATAGCAACATTAAATTACATTTTATTCCATTACCGGCATTATTTGATATTAGTCTAATTAACGTCGGCTCAGACTAAAAAATGAAAGAGGACTGATAAATTTGGGGGAAGTATTTTTTAATTGATACATCATCAATCTCGACTTATACTTTCCATTGACGCATGAAGAAGACCATATCGGTTGTGTTAATTTATTGCCGGAACCTAGCATGCTTCTCCGGCGCAAAATTGTCGAGCAATAGTTCTAGTTGTTTTTGTACCTTGCTAAAAAGCGCGGCGCGGTATAACTCGGGCAGTTTGCCTTGTCGTCTTTATTTTATAAATGTCGAGTAATATCACACGTTTTTGAAAGTTGTTGCGAGTATTTCGCCTCTTCATATACGCGAGTGTAATTTATCTGTCGGCGGTAAGTTCGAGCTCTACATTTATACAGTTTTTAGACCGATTTTTGGACCATATCATTGTTTAACTGGTGTTCGATCATACTAGATGCAGTTTTAACCTTTACTAGTACTCTTTGCTTTCTAGTTTATAAATGAACGGTTTTTTCTTTTGTAACTAAACGCTTATTCCGACCAGTATGTTTTCACATGTTTTATTTATCCTTGATTTTATTAATTCCCAGTATTTTTGTGACTGACATGATATCATCTCGGTTAATTGTTTTAACCTATTTGAAAATTATACGATTTTGAGTGCTGTTTCAGTATTTTCGTAACTTAAATTGTCTAAGTTTTTTTTTACTAAACTGCTTCGTTCCGAGCGATTTTGTTATTCCGCTACTAGCAGTAATTCTTAAATCCGAACCGTTCCCTTTCATGACCAGTGTAGTTTTAAAACAACACTAACTTCTTGCGCTTCTTACGTTCATAACTGATATCAGACAATCTAATTTACCATTGTCGTTTTTTACTAACGTGATATTTAATGCTATCGATGATCACCGGGTACAAGAAAGAGTTAAGTTGTCATTTTTGTCCGGTAATTTTGGAACTAACACGTTTGCTTGCCAAATTTTTTTGTCTTTTTATGTGTATTAAACTCGTCTCCTTTTTTCCCGTAGACGTTCGATTTCTTCACATTTTTCATTTATCCATTTGTCTTTACTCTTATCTTAGTCCGGGATTTTTCTATGTATTCCTACATAGTTGCTTGTTCCTTTGTATTTTCTACGTAACTCTGTTAAGGATATTGCTCTGTTATCCGTTCGTGTTTTCTCACAACCGATTTTTCAATAAGGTGATCTTGTGTCACTTCATCTCCATTTTGAAGTCATTCCACGCTTCGTCAACATCTGCTATATTGCTGTTGATATTAAGTCTATGTGTATTCATTTAACTGTTCAGCGACTTTTACTTCGACGTGTTTTTTATTTAAATTTTCTACATTGATTCTAAATTTTTTATTATTCCTTTCCATCACCTTGAACTTAATATGCAAGGTTATAACTACAGGACTGCGATCTGATACAATATCAGCGCCGGGGTATGTTTTAACAGTCTTAATTCCATTTCGGCGTCTTTTGCCTATAGTCAATTTGATTTCTGATTATACAATTTGGTTTGTCCGGCGCCGATTTTCATACAGTCCTTCGTGATGATGGGTTATCAAACCATATGTATTAGCTACGAGCAGTTCTTGAAAAAATTTTATTAATCTGAATCCCCTGTCATTTTGTACGCCGAGCACATAGTCGCCTACTACATGTTTAACTTTGCCTCTATCCGCTTTTGTATTGAAATCGCCGAATACTATGTTTATTTCGTGCTTCTTAGTTATTTTCATCAGTTCGTATAAACGTTCTACTTCATCATCCGGTGTGTGTGTGTGTCATTGCTGGTAGACTTTACGTTCATTTTTCACTGGATCGCCTTTTCGCTCTTTCGTTATAAGAAACTGTAGAGCTGCTTTTGAAATTATTTCGCTCGTAACGATTGACACCCCCATGTTGATTACCGTTATTACTGTCTGAAAAGTATACGCTCTTACGATTTATTACGTTGTAATAACATATTCTTCGTATTAACATCTTAACCGGTAGATGAAACACGTACAACAAATCAATATTCTAAAGAACACGTATAATACTACTACAGTAACACATGCACATACACAAGCCTTCGTGAACACACACCACACACACACACACGCGACAGATATAATTATAAACGGACGTAAGGGATATAAACAAAACGTATCGCTGAAGCGTCTTTTTCGATTATTTTCCTTTATACTTCGAATGAAGGTTTACGTGGCCGCTTATAATTATTAAGATGAATTTTTAGCACCTCGGCCGATACATTGAATAATCATACGGGCTCGACTATGGGATATATTGATTCGATTTTAATTCATTACCGGAACTTCTAGTCACACGCTGCTTTACGGAAATTCGAAATTTATTTATAAAAAGTCTAAAAGTTGTAGTACCTCATATACAGTTCTGAGACATCGTCGACAAGTTACATCGTTACCGAATTTAGCAAAGTAGATAAAGACGGAATATGAAAACTCGCAACGCAACCACGGTGCATTATTGGTTCGCACACAATCGACAAAGATGACTAGGTGGTAATATATTTTAGTAAGTAATAAAACAATTTAATTTTCTTAGTATACTAGCTACAGAACGTGTTTGCGCGTGCTAAGCAGCATAGTAACCAATTATAGCACCGATGTACTTAATTTCGTACACTCTCTGCAATACAACAACATCGATATACACGGAAATAACATTATCTGTAATATCAAGGTTGACTATAAATGATGTACTTAAGTCTTAATACCCTATTTTGATATCGTTGTATTTTCTGTAAGTTAGATGTTTTGGCGCAGCCCCATAGTTGTATACCATATACCCAGATCGGTCTTAGGGCAGTTTTATACAGCAGAGTTTTATTTTCCCACGATAACCCTGGTTTACTAGTTAGCATCCATGACATAGATCTGGTTTTAAGCTTCAAATGCTCGATTTTCTTCAGTATGTGTGTAGCCCAAGTCAACCTAGTGTCCAAATGCATGTCCAAATATTTTACACTATTGGTATTTGGAATGGCAACGTTGTTTATTTTGACTGGCAGGCGTTCAATCTTTCGATTTGTGAAAGAAATATGCGCTGATTTAGTTTCATTGACTACAACGCGCCATCGTTTTAGACAAGTCTCTAGATGCCCGAGTGACTCCTGCAGTTTTTTTGTGGCTGTGTTTTCACTCTTATCCACAGCTAGGATTGCTGCGTCATCGGCGTACAATGCTACTTCTGCATTATTAGGCTTCGGGAAGTCGGACGTGTAAATTAACTATAATATTGGACCGAGGACGCTTCCCTGCGGTACGCCCGGCCTTACTGGAAAAATATCTGAGTATTCATCAGCTATTTTCACTCGAAAGTATCTCTCTTGTATGTACGATTTAAGTAGTAGATACTATTACTGCAGCTCCCTGGTACGTCTCAAATCTTACCCTCCATAACGACTTAAACGTTATGTTTATGGAGGATGAAGTAAAAAGACAAGCAAACAAACATGTACGAATTAGCGTTCATACGAATCCACTTGCTACTGATTTGCTGAATGATTCCGGTGAAATACGCAGGCTGTGGCGAAGTAAGCCTCTAGACTTTGTCCAACCAGCATATATGTTTAGAGGGAGTACTGCTGAGTACTGCCCTTCCACAAAATTTCATCTCATTAAAGTCAATCACTAAATGACCTCTAAGATTGGTCAGTTGTGATGGGGAAAAAAAAACAAAAGAAAAAACAACTTAAGTCTTAACAGTATTTAAAACTAATTAACCATTATTTAACCAACGCGTAACACGTTTCAAATTCGTTTTAACTAAATTTAACAATTGCATAACGAGAGAATCAATTAAAAATGCAGTATCGTTCGCTTAGCTAATAATTTAACCGTAAACTCATACAAATAAGTACGGAGCAATTGATATAATCGATACGAACGTAATTTAACTTTGTAACCTATTTGAAGTTTATTAAGTAGAATGTCATGTGATCCACCGTGTGTCAAAACCTTAACCTATAAGTCCAGATATACCGCAACAACGGATATCTAAACAGTTTGTAAGATGCACACGCTCATATAACGCTGCGTTGCATTTTCTCCCACTGAAAAAAGAAGTCGACTTGATTTTAATTCACATACCAAATATCAGAATTCGGTTAAATCGTTGAAAAGGAACAAAGCACCCTCGAATTAGTATTACCGGTCATCATGAAGTGTAAAAAATGTGTAATTCGTTACGGGGGGGGGGGGTTAGTCGATAAAAAAATTATCGAACGAAAAAATAATTTCGAACGATATTTCGATATGATATGTATCGTTTGTTAGAACGTTAGTACAATCGAATTGTGTATAGTGTCAAAAAATTTACGAATATTATTACATTAATATCGTTAGGAAAATATCTATATGAAAGCTCGCCCGATAAAATCGTATTTTTCGCACGAGTTTATTCGTTACGTAAAAAGTTCTTTCATTCAAACATCCATACATCCGTCCGTTTTATAGAGTTAGTCGATTCTCTGAATGTTACGACTCGCCAATATTCTCCGTAGATTCCCGATTTTGAACTCTAGTGACAGCGCTATTGCTAACGTCTCAAAATGATTCCCCGTAAGCCGCCGGCTAGTAAGAGGACTTCTTGCAACGGCTGCTTTACCAAAAGGTAGTAATTTTTTTGTCTTGAATTTCTCCTCTTACGATATGTTAAAAAAAAAATTGACTTTCGCACAATTTGCATAATTCAGTCGGTGTTCGTCCACTTTTATCCACCCGTTGAGACGTTCCACTTGAATATCACCATCATCATCATTGTCGTATATTGCCGAACGTCGGCTATTGTACACGTTTATTTTTACGTATAAAATGGGCTAGCATTCGAGACACTAATTATATGCGAGGTAAATGCGAGTATATACGGAGTCTGCTTTCTCCGTGATAATTAATAATTATATAATGAGGGAAATCGTTTTTTTTTTTCCTTTTTTTTTTTTTAATAAACATTTTTGCTTCACGAGCTGATTTCGAACCCTCGACGGTACACTAGCGACTACGCCACCGCGACACTAATTTAAATATACCCTTCAGAATATATAAACTAGAAATAATTTTGAATCGCCTGCCAGAATTATTATACCAGCATTGGTCATCGAGTCGTTTTTCCTTAGTAAAAGCGATAATCGAAAAAAAAAAAAAATAGATTAAATAAAAGCAAAAATAACGATGAAGAAAAAGCTTCACTTTATTCGGTAAACTAAAACCTACTCGAAAAGGCTATTTTCGAAACGGATAAATTCGAAACGTGGTTCGTTTCTAGTAAAAATTTCCCTCGGAGGAAAGTAATCATTTTCCTCTAAGCGAAAGTAAAAATTCTGCATTTTCTTCTTAAATCGGTTAGGCGTATAAATTTCCCGCTGAAACTATCTCCGCTAACAATATGATACGGATAATATAGGATATCTCGTAGATTTTGCTTTTACGCGGGAAAAATACTCGACATTTTGACAAAAATCATCAACATTGATGAATAAGCCGAAAAAGGAACCCGTTGTTAACCGGCTGAAAATTACCCGGTACCAGCATATTCGGAAACATTCTTCAACGTCATACTTCGAAAATCATATACACACACAAACTACATAATATTGTGTGACATATGTATATAATATATATATATATATATACACTCGCGTGTATGTTTTTATACATAGATTTCTGAATTAAATTTCAACATGGAAATAATGATGATAAAAAGGAAACCTTTATTTTATTTTTTTTTTAGCCTAGCTTCGAAAAGTGAAATATAGCGGAACCCTTCTGTACTCCTTTTTACAAAAACACATCCTTTAACTTCCGTTGTGGAAAGTGTAAATAATAATAATGCATTTCGACTCCTCTATAACGGATATCCTCTATAACGGATATTCTCTATAACGGATATCCTCTATAACGGACGCGGACAGTAATTTGGATTCCCATAGTTCTCTAACGGACACACACGTGACTTGTTCGCGACTAAAAACGATCATAAATTTGTCAATATCAAAACAGAATTAGTAATAAATTTTCGCGTGTGTCTATGAACGATAGAAGGGTGAAGTCTGACTAGAAATTATCTAATTCTGCATTCGCAGTTCATATTTGTACATCGTAGGAACAAATCACATCTATGACAATTGGCAAAAACTGCTTAAGGAAAGCGCAAAACAGAAATGATTGGAAGACGTTGGGAAAAGTGACTAGATAGAGACCGATCGTGGTTGTTATTGTTTAATTATCGCGTTATACGAAAGTTGTGTTTTAGGTTGCTTTGTGCAGTTATTATTTTATAATATATTAGAGCGTATCTTTGTAGTTTTAAGCGAATTAAAACCCCTTCAGTCAGGCGTTATCGATTTTTTATACAAAATTATAAATTTCGGTTTATGTAATAATTAAGAAAACCAACTCGAGCAAGTGAAAATATAGAGCAAACATCCGAAACACCTTAATACACAATGAATATGTTATTATTATTATTGATATTGATATTATAACGATCGGTATTAATGTACGTCATCGCCGTGCAAATCTGACCGTTGTAACCCTGCAAATGTTTTCTACTGAATTTTCTGGTATAATATCTGTGAGCTACTATTTGCGCGCGTATTCATTTTTTTACTCTTCAACCTCCCGGTGTCGCTGGAGGTGTTCAGCAATCTTTCAGCCAAGGTATTATGATGACCTTCCAGTCTAAGTACATGTCTTTTAGCGTACTGTTTTATATCATCGGACACATATGGAATATTCAAGTCTCCACGTGGGGTTGTATTGGTTATGTACCAGGGTGCACTTGTCATTGTTCTTAATATTTTATTTTGAAACGTCTGTACACCTTTATATTTGTTTTTTGCGCAACCCCACAGCTCTATTCCGTCGGTTAAGACTCGCTTTATAACTGCTGTGTATGCCAAACACTTATTGGTCAATGAGAGAACACTATTTCTTCCTAAGAGCCAGTTCATTTTTCTAACCCGGACGTTAAGTTCCTTCTTTTTTCGTCTATATGATGCCGCCATGTCAATCGACTGTCCAGGTGTGCATACACGGATACCTAACACTCGGCTGAATAGGCATTGTGAGGTTATTGATTCTAACAGGTGGAACTATAACCTTCCTATTTATGAACTGAACGTTTTAACGGATTTGCTCTCATTAACACCTATGTTCCATTTTTTAAACCATCGCTCTGTTCAATGCTTTCTATAGGTTATTGCTGGTAATGTTCGGATCTGTGTGAAGCCCCCATAATTATTACATTTTCTTTATTATTGATCGTTTGTAATATGTCATCTAATATCTCATAGATTTCTCCTATTTCCTCATCTTTTGCACTGCCCGTCGGCATGTACATCTGGATCAGTGTTGTTGGAACAGGTTCTGTTTGTAGCGTTATCATTATTAACCTATAAACGGCTGATATTGTTTTAATTCGATGGTGGTTTTCCGTTGTCTTCAATCGTTTCGAACAAGCTGCCCCTAACATGGGGAACCGACGCTTACCAAGGAGCCGTTCAATATGGAACAGACGCTTCTGGATTTTGGTGCGGGATTAAGCTTATAGTGGCCAAACTCGCTTTGACACGATGAGTTTAACGGGTTTATGCAGCATTTTTTAAGGAAAGCTTTCCAAGTCTTTTCCACTACACCCTGATGCAATCGTCTTTCCGCGGTTTCTTATTTGTCAAGGACTTATTCTCAACTAACATATCTGAAGGCCGTTCCGCTTACCACCACTTGCGGACATGCCCCTTCCTCTGAGCTCGGGGTCCATCAGTTACACATGTCTTCTATGTACCCCGAGAGGGATATATTATTATTATCAATATTGTAGCTCACTCGGTCACGAGTATGTCACTATTTAACTGTTCTCGATGTTGCTCTTAGTGTTTGTGTAGTTTAAACCAATTTGAAAATACGTCCCTAAATACGAGCCGTTAATTTAGCATGTCTTCTGTAAAGAATCTCTATTCTGTTTTCGGCCACCATTTTTCATGTTGTGTTCTTTCTTGGATTTACTCCAGCTTTCTTAATTGCCCCAGTGATCACATATTTGTATCGTAACTTTGGGCGACCGCAATGTCTTTTGCCATCACTTAGTACTCCGTAAAACAGACGTTTCGGAATGTGTTCGTTGTGCATTCTTATTACGTGGCCAATCCACCTTAACCTAGATTTCGCTGAATGTTGGCCATTTTTAGCACCTTCTCGTTGTATACGTGATTTTTCCAGTTTATACGAAGCATTTGTCTCGTGGCAGATTTCCAACTTTTCAAGTTGTTGCGGGTTTAATCTCCGCCGTATAACATTGTCGGCAATATACGATATCTTTATAGTGGACGCAGTCAACCCGTCCGAATAGTCTGCTATATGTCGTAATTGTAGTTCTTATTCTACACACAACCTCTTTATCTAGACTACCATTGTTACTGATCATATTTCCCAAATATTTAAAGTGTCTTACTTTATTTAGTTTATTTCCCTCAATGTAATAACTATCAATTTTCATTTGATTTTCCACGACTTCCGTCTTGTTAGAGTTTATTGTCAATACGAAATCTTTATATGATGGGTGCAGTAAATTAATTGCACGTTGCAGTTCTGTAGAGCTTTTACTTATAATTACACAATCATCCGCAAATTGCAAGTTTCGCAAGATGAACGTGTGTCTATCCTGCTTTCAGTTTCAAACTTCCGATAAGCTGTACACAAATATATTATATATATATATATATATATATATATATATATATATATATATATATGTTATGTACATTTGTGCGAAAATAGCGCAAAGGCACTACAAAGCGATAGAAGAAATTCTCGCTTAACACAAGAAGAATTCCCGGATACTAATCTACCAAGAGAGTAAATGATGATAAATTAATTTTTTTTAACGATTTACGTTATTTTTATGTTTAAAGTTAATTTTTATTCCCACCTGTACACGTACATATAATATATAGATTTATACATATTATATATATATATATATATATATATATATATATATATATATATATATATAAATTTTTTTCCAGAAAATGACTGATTTATTAGGTGAAAATCCGAATTAGTCGGTTATTTAAAAAAAAAAAAAAAAAAAAAACGGATTATTCGTTAGTCATAAGTCGGTTATGCCCGTCATTAATATGTATATCTATGGTGACGTATATATATATATATATATATATATATACGTCACCATAGATATACATATTAATGACGGGCATAACCGACTTATGACTAACGAATAATCCGTTTTTTTTTTTTTTTTTTTTTTAAATAACCGACTAATTCGGATTTTCACCTAATAAATCAGTCATTTTCTGGAAAAAAATTTTTCAACCTAAGCAATTGCTTGAATATTTCTCTTTCTTTATATATGATGTTTTCATATATTTATAAATCCTGTAATAAAGATTTTATTTTGTCCATATAAAATAAATTTCATGTTTTATTTAATTTCTACATCGTGTATTAAGAAATGCGCGATGTGTTTTAGAGTAAAAAGTCGACTAATTTTGAATTTAGTTATATTTCGACTAATATCCGTTACGGTTTTATTATTGATTGAAATTAAATAATTACATTTCGACTGAAATATTCTATTGCGTCATTTTTTTCTTTTACCGCGTACATTAATTGTTTATTACGGATTAAACAATAAGAGTTAAACGGTAAGCGAGTATAATTTCGTTCAACTATATCGACGTTAGCAGGTTTTGCTAGAATCGATTGAAAATTAGTCGAATGTATATCGATGTTAGTAGGTTTTTTCTAAAAACGATTAAAAATTAGACGGATTTCGAAAGGTTCCTTAGATATATTTTTACCAGAATAAATTATCGATTTTGAAAAAGACCTATTACGTACATTCACGTTGTATTGAAATATATCTAAGTAATTAATGTTGTTTTTAAATTTTTACAATTGCATAATTCATTTCATAGCATTTCAAATAATTCTCGATTATCATATGTCAGTAGATTTTGTTAAACAGGGTGGAAAATCTGGATATCTATATCGATATCGACAGAATTAAAGTGAATGCTAATTAGTTAGGTTATGCAACGTAGTCGATTATGACCATTACTAATATGTTAGATTATATCATCATATACGTACGGATGTATTTAAATTACCTTATCACTACAGCGATTACCGGTCACGGAAATTGTAATAATGAATATGTGTAAAAATTTAAGGTTAAAGGTACCAAAGTTTTTGTGTAATCTATGTAAATAATTGAAATACGGAACATATCTCTCTTAAATGTAAATGGTATAGCAGAAATAATACGGAACATAATTTTGCTCGAGTAAACACGTATTAGACGATATTAATTAACCCGAATACTTAAAGAAAATATCAAACAGAATTTGCGCCTCTAATAATAGCGGATTGATGAAAAGAGGAAAAAAAAAGTAATAAAAACAAATAATAAAAAAAAATCCATCGCAACAGATCACATACGTCATAACGAGCACGTGCATAATGATAATAATTAAATGATAATGACGAGAAAGTGTTTGTAATATTATTACGTTTAAGCTGCAAACTAGAGTTTAGTGATTGCAATTTTGTAGCTGAACTGATTCGTACTAAAATAATTTAAATAAATAAATATATATATATTTATGTTATATATTAATGTATAATAGGTGGTCAGATTCCTATTGATATAGACGACTCGAATAATAAAAGTATTAAAGCATTCTTTTTAATAAATATCTGCGAAGCTGCTGTAAACTTCGGACGAGCTGCCAATAATGATGACTGACGCTATAGAAAAAATAAAAAAATCCGACTAAGTTAAATAACGAAATATATATATATATATATATATATATATATATATATATAAAACTAACAGAGAAGATGGTGAAATTAATTTTCCGTCGTCTTTCTAATCTTTGAATATTTCGACGAGATCTATTCAACGGGGTACGACATTTCGGCTTTTAAATTTAGATGGCACTTCAATCATTTCATCTGAAGTGATATTTGGAAATTTCGATTTGCTGGCAATTTAGTCCAAGTAATAACGACGAACCTGCCAAGCTAGCACTTCCGATTGCATCTACACGTAGATTACGAGCCATATGCATAGTTTTATTACTACAAATATACATATATTATTAAATGTAGCCTATATACATATAAAAAATAAACAACATAACAGAGTTAAAATCATTAAATAATATTCTTTACGAAAAATTACAAAGCTTTTCGGCTGTTAAGCCATTATCAAGTGAATATGAAATAAATAAATTATATATATATATATATATATATATATATATGTATATATTAAAAATTTTTAGCGATTGTGTTATATTTTGTTTCGATCAACTACTCTCCAATATATTCAACATTTAATGGAACCTGAAGCAGGTTTGGAGATATTTATCAATTTCTGATGAAGAATTATTTAATATCTGTTTTATAAATAAAATTTATTGTAAACAGAAATTATGTCTGGCTAGTGACATATGTATATCAAATTTTAAGTTGTCGTTATATAAACATTTCTGGTAATTCATATATAAAAAAAGATGTAATAATTTTGGTGCGTGCTCGAAAATGACGTAACTATCGAAAAGCTTCGTGATTAAAAAATTTTAGTGATTGCGTTATATTTTGTTTGGTTTATTATGTATATATAATATGTAAAAAATATTACTTAGATGCACAATTTATTGAGATTATCAAAGCGGTGAAATGGTATATTTAATTAATCCGATAACGAATGTGGTAAATTACAGGATCAACAATCTCAGCAATATAAAATTTATACATGAACAATAACGCAAAACCGATTAAAATATTTAACACAGCCAACAATACGAAAGTGATTAAATATATAATATATTTGTTATATATATATATATATTTAACTATGAAACAATGCAAATTGCAAGGCATTATCGAAACTAATAATAAAAGTTCGGAAGATTGACAAAAATATTATTCTAGTCTCAATATAAATTATTGAAAATTATAATGACCCTTCGAAATCTGATTACGTAAGTTATCAAAATTTTTATCATATTTAATAAGCGAAAGAGCGAGCAAGATAAAAGAAAAACAATAACCCGGTTAAAAATACAATTTTACCATGTATAAAAATTAATTTAAAAAAATTAAATAAATGCGAATTAATAATCTAATTCTTCGAATATATTTTCTTCGTTAAATGCAATTCGTTCTAGATGGGATATACCGAAACGGTGTCCATAAATTCAGCCAATCTATAATTTCACGATAAAATTCGAATTAATATTCCGTAATAGTATTTTGTCTCCCGTACGTTTCTTATTCCATAATTAAATTAAGCGTAAATGCGTTATGTCCTTTTTTTTTTTAATTTATATTTAAATATGATAAAAATGTAGCGATTTCATTCGAAGATTCCTTATAATTTTTCAATTATTTACATCGGCATTTTTTTTTTCGGTATATTTATTTATTTACCAGAATTTGTTTGTATAAAGGGGCAAAGGACTATTAATAAAAACAAAAAAAAAAAACAACAGAAAAATTAATACTTAAAAAAAAGGGGGGAAAAAAAGATAAATTATATACTTAAATCAATATATATTGGTTATAAATTCATAAACATGAAAACAAGTATCTCAAATGTGGGTGTAGTAAGTCCTTTGCGAGTGTACTTATATTTTATATATATATATATATATATATATATATATATATATATATATAAAAGAAAAATCACATATTGTTGGGTGTTTTGATTTATTGTTATTTTAATTGCTATTGCGTTTATTTATGTATAAACAAAAATTTTATCTCGCTGATTGTTGATTGTGTTCTTCACCACATTCCTAATCGGATTATTTAAAAATAATATTTTATCACCACGATAATTTTCTTTAAATTACCTAAGTAATATTTTTTACATGTATATATATACATATATATATATATATATATATATATATATATATATATATATATATATATATTTATATATATATAAACATCTTTACAAAGAATTTAAAGTAATTATACAAACAAATAATTTCACCACAATAGGTAACCTTAAAATTACAAAAATACTTAAAAATCTTAAATTTCTAGACGGAATAATAAAAATTAATAGAATAGGAAAAGCAAAGGTGATTATATACTGTAAAAATGCGGAAATAGCCAATAAGATAGTTGATAATTATGACATTAAAAACCTGGGATATAATGCATTCATTCCCGTTTATTTTTTAACGAGAAGTGCAATAATTAGAGGTGTTGATACCGATTTTACTGATGAAGAATTGATTCAAGATATGGATAGTGGGCAATATCAAGTAAGAAAAATTAAACGTTTCACACGTAGACAATTAGTCGAAGATGAAATAGTATATACACCCACACAAACAGTACAAATATTCTTTGAAGGACAATCAATCCCTAGTTATATATATATTAACAAATTTAGTTTTACGTGCGAACCATTCGTCCAAACGGTAAAACAATGTTATAAGTGTTTAAAATTTAATCATACAGCCAACAATTGTAAATCTAATTATATTAAATGTAATTTATGTGCTGCAGATAATCACGAATATAAACAGTGCCCTAATAATGAGATAAAATGTTTAAATTGTAAGGGAAATCACCCTTCATCGGATAAAGAATGCCCCGAAAGAATCAAACAAGAAAAAATTAAAACAATTATGGCTTATAAAAATCTTTCTTACCAAGAAGCAGCGATAACTCTAGGTTCACAAAATACTAATACTTTATTTGCGAATGCAATAACAAAGACAAATAGGTACCTGGCATTAGAAAATTATGATGTTGATTTTCCCGAAATAAACGAAAAAGAAGATACTTCAAACTACATTCCCGAATATAAGGAGCCTCCACTGTCTACAACAGGATACAGAATTAGGCACGCCAAAGGGAAAATAGGATATAGTAAAGAGGAAATATACTCACACGGTAAATATGATACTTACAAAAAAAGAACACATCAAGAGGCCACTTCTTCATCAGCCTCTGATGCCGAAAACGGTCCATTAAGGAAAAGGAACAATAACCTTAAAATTAGTATAAAAGAAAAACAAAATAATCTTGAAGAGAATTCAAGTAAAATAAAAGATAACACTAATAACACGAAAATTGCAGAACAAAATAAAAATATTAATAACAGTAATAAAGTAAATAATTATAATAAGAACACATCAAAACTGATAAACAAAAACGATAAAACGCAAAGCATTATAAAGAAAGAAAATAGTAAATTAAATCTAACCAATAAATAGAATAGTGAAAAGCGTATATGTGTATATGTGTATATATGTATGTGTATAAACAGCAAATAAAAATTACAAATTATTAACAAAACTACACAAAAATGATAAATATAGTTCAGTGGAACTGTAGAGGAATTTACTCAAATTTAATCGAGTTAAAAAGATTATTAAAAAAGGAAAAAATTCATATTTGCTGTCTAAGCGAAACCTGGCTAAAAAACAATAATCACTTCTGGTTAAAAGAATATCAAATAGTAAGATGCGACAGAGAGGGAAACAAAAGGGGTGGTGGAAATGCTATCTTCATACATAATTCCATAACACTAACGGGAAAAACTATCTATCGTATAAATAACAAAGTAGATATAGTTATGATCAATATAAAGATAAATGATGGTACCTTGTCATTAATAAATATATATGCTGCGCCATCGAGTGGCTTTAAAAATACTGATCTCCATAATCTTTTAAATAACACGGCAATTAATAATAATAGATTTATATTATTAGGCGACTTTAATAGTCACCATAATTCTTGGGGAGCTTATAATGAAAATAAAGAAGGTAAAGAATTATATGACTTTATTTGCGATAAAAATTTGTTTATTGTTAATAACTCGGAAATAACTTACCTTGCACCACATGGAAGACGAAATAGTAACTTAGATCTTATTTTAAGTACTGGAAATCTTGCAACAAAAATAAATTACGAAATAATCAAAGACACTATGGGAAGTAATCATTTCCCAATATTAATTAAATTAAATATCTCAATAAAATCTGATAAATTACATTTTAACAGAAACGATAACAATAGAAGTTTTAACATAAGTACGGATAACGGAAATAATTGTAGGGATAATAACAACGGTAACAATAGTAATCAACTTAATCAATACGCCCTAAATTTAAAAAAGACAGATTGGGAAAAATATACAGTGCATATACACAGAGAATGTAATAAAATAAATATAAACGATTTTAAGGAGAACACAGCAGCAGAACAATATGAAATTATATATAATATAATTAAAAATTCAATATATAAAGCTACTCCGCCAAGGAATACTCAAGATGTTAAAAGAAAACAAAATATACAAAAGCAAACAAATACATGGTGGGACTCGGAGTGTAACAAAGTAGTTGCCCGAAGGCGATTGATGTTAAGCATATTTAATAAATACCCAACACCCCAGAATTACGAGAATTTTAAGAAACAAGAGGCAATTACCAAGCGATACTTGAAAAACAAAAAAAGGGAG
This sequence comes from Coronaproctus castanopsis, assembly GCA_032883995.1. Taxonomy (NCBI): domain Eukaryota; kingdom Metazoa; phylum Arthropoda; class Insecta; order Hemiptera; family Monophlebidae; genus Coronaproctus; species Coronaproctus castanopsis. Next base: position 46,578,438 of record CM065054.1, read on the forward strand.
GAGTGGAATAAATTTGTACACTCATTACACCCGAAGGAGAGTATAAGAACAATATGGGATAAAATCGCTCGACTTAGAGGAAATAACGGAAATCTATATCAGAATCATGACCTAAATGTAAGTGATAGATGGATAAATCAATTTATTGCACAATTCCAGACTATAAATATTAAACAAAATAATAATTATATAGAAACGTCTAGTAAGTTCGATAGTATTTTTAACTTACAAATTAGTCAAGAAGAATTAACAAAAAGCTTAGATCACAAAAAAAATACTACAGTGGGGCCGGATGAGATTCCTTACGAGGCTCTAAGACGATTAAATATAAAAGGTAAAGATATGTTATTGATTTTATTTAATTCTTCACTTTTTCAAAATTATATCCCACAAGACTGGAAAACTCATTTCGTATGTCCAATATTAAAACCAAATAAAAATCCGCAGGATTTCAGATCGTACAGACCAATAACACTATTGTCGTGTCTGGGTAAAACTATGGAACTTATAGTGAAAAATAGATTGGAATGGTGGCTGCATAATACAAATAAATTCCCTAAAACTCAATTTGGTTTTAGAACCGGCTATAGCTCAAAAGATTGCTTAAATATATTGAATGCTGAAATCCAGATTAATATGTCAAAAAATCATTATTTAGTAGCAATATTCATTGATTTTAAAAATGCATATGATAAGGTAAATATAGAAATACTAAGGAAAATATTAGTAGAACGTGAAATTTCAAATAATGTAATAGACTGGATTACAAATTACTTTACAGACAGGAACTTAACTGTAAAATATTTGGGAAAATTATGGAGTAGTGCACGATGCAGCAAAGGAATATGTCAGGGATCAATACTAAGTCCAATCTTATATTCAATATATACGGGAAAATTTGATAAAATATATTCAAAAAAAATACGAATTCTTCAATATGCTGATGACGTGGTAATATATACTTCAGCGGCGACATTGCGTACAGCGGTGAAGTATATCACAGAAGCAATTGAAAAAATTGAAAACTATGCGGAATGGTTGCAACTTGAAGTACAATGCGAGAAAACTAAAGGTATAATATTTACAAGACATAGAATAATTGAAAGTCCGTATGTTAAAATTAAAGGTAAAACGATTCAATTTAGCAAAACTATAAAATACTTAGGAGTGATATTGGACCAAAAGTTAACTTGGAAAGATGAAATAAACTACATTAAAAAAAAATGCCAGGGTGGTCTAAATATTCTTAGAGCTTTAAACGGAACCAGTTGGGGTAGTCATCCGAAAACAAATATTTTAATTTACAAAGCGCTGATAAGATCACAAATAGAATATCCAGGACCAATTATCACATCAATCAGTAAATCAAAAATGAAAATATTAGAAGTATTACAAAATATTGCACTGAAAAATGCATTAGGAGCACTAAGATCAAGCCCTAATCATTCAATACAGGTTGAAGCGGCAGAACTACCAATATATTTATATTTACAACTAATTACAGATAAATTTTATTTAAAATGTAAATCTGATCGAAACCACCCTTTAAATAAACTTATTCCAAAATTATACACATATGTGTCAGATAATCGATATTGGCATAATAAGACACACCCTGCTTTAATAATAAGCTATGAAAATTATAAAGAACTTAATATTGTACAAAATATTAGGATACCGTATTACAATACATTATATAAATACATTATCAATAAGATGAACATAGATTTTTCTACAGATGTTTTCTGCATAACTGATACACTCAATATAAATAATACTATTTTGAAAGAAATAATAGATAGACAATTCCCGGAACACGAATGTATATATACAGATGCTTCGATAAATTCGGAAGAAAAATATTATTCGGCAGCGTTCTATAATAAAACCCTGAACAAAAAAAGAAAATTTAAAATTCCACCAGTATATACCTCTTGTACGGCAGAAATGATAGCTATTCAGAAAGCAATATCGTATAAGATCAAATCAAGAAACACAAAAATATTGATATTAACAGATTCAATGTCAGCAATCCAAAAAATTAATAATAGAACAGACAAGCAGGACAACATTTTATGGAATATTGTTAGGATGTGCGGTAAACTTCAAGAACATAATAATGAAGTAGTATTTAAGTGGATTCCGGGGCATAGAGGAATACAGGGAAACTGTATTGTCGATCAGCTTACAAGGAATGTACCAGCAAATCAACGACAAATTAATATAAAATACCCTTGGAAGGAATTTATAAGTAAATTAAAAGCGCATAGCTTAATAAACTGGAATGATAAATACAGAAACCTTAGTACTTATTGTGGAAAATATTATTACAGTATCCAAAAGGAAATACGTAAAGATACCTGGTTTACGAATAACATGAATAGAGATTATATTAAAACAATGATAAGGTTACGGACGGAACATAATTTAACTCCGAAAAAGCTGAAACAACTAAATATAATACATTCAGATTTATGTGAATGTACAAAAGCAGAAGGATCCATTGAACATATAATTTGGAACTGCAGCATAAGAAATAGAGGAAGAAAAGACCTTGAAAAAGAAATTGTCCGAGGGTATAGTACATTGCCTGTACATATTATACAGATAATTAGCGAACCAACTATAAAAGTAGCAGAGGAGTTATATCGATTTATAAAAATTAATGATATTACGTTATAAATTAAAACTCAACTTCGATAAATAATAAATAATGGAAATAATTAGTACAAAGTAAACTGGCTAAATGGGTAACACCGGGCCAAAAAAAAAAAAAAAAAAAAAAAAAAAAAAAAAAAAAAAAATATTTGTATTCACTCGATAATGACTTAAGAGTCGAAAAGCTTTGTAATATTCAGTGAAGAATAAATTCGAGTGATTTTAACGCTACTTTTTGTCGTTTATTTTTAAAAATAATCATTACATTCCAAACTTTTCAAATTATATACACCTATATCGTAAAGTAATACAAGAATCAGTTAAACATATATACACACGTTCGTTCGTGTAAATGCTATTAATAAAACAAAATAATTTTTTCAATTTAAATACGGAGAAAACGCAAAATTTTAAATTAAAAAATTTAAGAATTACTTGATAAATCTGCCGGTAAATTTATTTCGTTTCCAAGTTTTAAACAGCCCTTCAGTTTCACTAAGAAAATAAAAACACACTCAAACGAAAATTATCAGACATGGAAGTGGAAAAAGAAACAATGGCCCCTCATTAATTTTCATAACGAACTGAAGAAAACAAAACTGAAGTAGTTGGACAGGGTTTATGGAAATCCTTTAATTGCTATTTACACACGTACACACACGCATACATACATACATATATATATATATGTATATGTATATATATATATATGTATATACATATATATATGTATATATATATATATATATATTATATATATATATATATATATATATATATATATATATATATATATATATACATGTATATATATATATATATAACTTTTTTTTTAGTTGATTATAATTTTTTTCATTTAAAATTCGTGGAAATTTACTATTAATTTGCGAGTTATTAATTATATTTATAAGTAGTAAACAATTCATCAGTTTAATACAGATATCTATTTTAAAAATAATACTATTCATATATAAATGTTAATTTAGAAAATTACGAAATTTACCGGCGAAATACTAATACTTAAATATAATAAATAAAAAAATTTAACTGTTTTTAACTTATTGTTAATAAATAAATTCCACGCGTCAAATATTGAATTATCTTTTCGCGATGGTTAGGCGAACAAAGATTCTACACACGCGCTCATGTATAAACACATACATATATTCATCGTAAACTATTGTAACGATCACAATATTAATAATAATAATAATAATAATAATAATCAAATGAAATCAAATGAAATTTATTTTAATTTCAATACAATACACCAATACATTTCAAATAGAAGAAATATAAAATAAAAATTAATTACAAATCGAATACGAATAAACAAATAAAATAAAATAAAAAACGGATAAATAAATAATTAAGAAATTAATTAAAGTACTACTACTAACAATAGTAATGGCATTAATTCATTTGATTATTTATATGAAACTAAAATAAAAGGGAATAAAACCGCCTATACGTAATCCTGCACGAGCGGCGGCTGGATTATTATAATAATATTAACTTATAACAATCGAAATATTTATCCAAACTTAATTATTAGTAATCCGCATAGCCTTTATATAAACAGCTAATCACAGCACCTGCAGAGGACTGAACCATGTCAATCTATCCATGCTATACAAAATACAGTAGGTTTCGACGAATGTAAAATTTAATTGTTCTTTTAAATTTTCAACAATTAATTAGTCAAAACTGTCATCGTTTAACACTTTTCTCGTCTTTGTAGCAGACGCATTTAGTTCATAGTTTCCTTCGCCTTTTTTTATAATTAATTAGGCTAATTTTTAGTTCTCTAGGCAATGCATCGTACTCCACCGGCATATAAATTGCCTGCAACCTCATTCTTGTTTTAATAATAATAATAATAATAGCTCAAGCTGAAACGACCTTATGATTACGAGGTGAGTGAAATTAAAAACTTCGCACGATCGAGTCACCTGGTCAGTTTACGATCGATCGAGCAGAAAAACGAAAAAATTAGATGGGAGAAAAGATGTTCGAGATGATCATGATTGAAGTGAGTCAGTGAGTAAGTAGAAGTTCAAGTAAGACTAAAAGAGGAGTTAATTAATTTTTGATTTTCGAAGCTCTAGAGAAAGAATATGGTTAAGGAGTTCGATTTTGGTAGCTAAATAGAAAATGAAAATGGTCAGCCAGTTCATTAATGAGAAGATTAATGGACCCACCATCACCAAGTTAGTTATTGGTGAAAGAGCAAAATTATATATAGTTTTAATTATTCAAAGAAATATTAAATTCTGAAGCACTTCGCAATTGTGCGAAAATTGTTTTTAATTTTTGCATATGATTATTATCGCTATAAAATAAACATAAAGAGAAAACGAATTAAATTAAAATTGGTTTTTTTTTGTTTAATATGGTCGTTATTATTTAGGCGATTAGCGAGACGTAAGACAAAAAGAACACGTGTGATATATTTAGTATACGGGATTCTAAGGTATAAGAACGAAGCTCAAGTATCCGTGAGGAATAATACATTAAGGGTCCTCGTAACCTATAGTTTAAATCAAGCGTTATCCTATGAAAAATATATAATAAAAAAAAAATAGTTCATATATATATATTGGCGCACGCACATGCTGTTACCACGCGTACTATATAACGATCATTTTTTTTTGTTAAGTATGCAGACTTAACACTTGCGTAGTTCGTTAGATATGCAATTTTACTTACCACACAATCGTTTTTAGCACTTCCAAACATATTGATATGGAACGTAACGTATGCACAACAGTATTTCCACCATTTTTCGCGTTTTGACGAACTTTTTTTGTGTTTTGTTTTTAATCATGTCCTTCATTTAAAAATCACAATCGGTAGTCATTAGTTAGTATATATTGAAAATGCTGTACTTTTCTGTTATTATTAGACACTCTCAAAGTGAAGGTCGTTATAAAATACTTATTCGATCAAAATGAAGAGCGACGATGATTGACCCTAACGAATACGTCATAGACAAATACGTGTCTACTCGTTAGTTGATGAAAAAATTGCTATTACGTTAACCCTATCTCAAAGTTTCGACGTCAATGAAGAAGGCGTAAATGCATCGAAAAAAGCAAGTCACGGAAAGATGTTTGGCGACCGAACTTAAAGATAACGTCGAACTGTCAATTTATAAAACTTTCATATTAGAGAATCTATACGTGTATATTTATAAATATTTCGGCTAATTGACGCTGTATAGATTTTTTTTTTATACGCGGTTAAAATGTCGGGGAAGTATCGATTTGAACAGGATGCGTTGTTATAGTTCCGTTACATTAAACAGTTCTCTTTGCCACGCGTTTCCGGATGAACTATATATACTTCCAAGTTACCTTCGAATTTTTGAATAGATGCGAACTCGTGTACTTGCGGTTAGGTTTTTTATCTAGAGATTAAGGATGACAACCTTGACAAACAACAAATCCGACTTTTTCGGATTAGGATGTTTATCCAAAGGGTAAAGGAGTAAATTCTGGCGGAAAATTCTGCGATAGATAATCGTAAACTACCGCACTAGTCTCAAAAGAATAACTAAATGCGATTCGTCTAGCAACCATGGCGGTTCTGAAGTACGGGGTGGTCAGAATGTGAAATAAGATATAGACAAATTCGGTATGTGAAATGTTCGTGGTCTTTCGGCCCCCCCTAAAGCAGATTTAATATCGTCCACGAAAACGAGCTCGTGAGATAGAACATTCGAATTTGCGAACTCTCTGAAATTCGTTATAATCAGTTTACCGTTTAGCATTACAGCAATTCACATATATTAAGTGTGGTGAAGAGATTAACCACGTTGTAAAAGGGGACAATCAGCAGCCGAATAATTATGACCAGTCTGAAAACAGTCAGTCCCTGCTAATATTAATCTAATAAAGATTTATACGCCGACAACGATTGCGGGGGATGTGAAAATACAATCTTTTTCATGATTTACTATTTTCAGTTGCAACGGGAGATTTTAATACCAACATAGGACATTCAAATATTGATGACTATATTATTGTTCGGTTTTATTTTATTTTATTTAATTTTTTTTTTCCCCGAAAAAAATCGTGTTCTTCGGAAAAATGTATTTACATATGAATCGTATACAAGTAAAAACTGTTATGTACTTATTTGTTTTTGAACGAACAAGAATCATTCCTGTTTTGACGATATTCAATTTATATTTTATTATTATTATTATTATTTTTTTTTTTAATGGCAGCCTTTATATATTTAAAATTAAAACGTTTGTGTGTATTTTAATATTTTTTCAGACCGCTGTAAAAGTCGAAACTCATTCCTGTCGTCACGCTTTGAAATATAACAATAAAGAAAAAAATCAAAATCAAAAATGCATTCCATGTAAGTATAGCCTGCTTATGTTTTAATTATAAATATAAATGCATATGTATGTATATAACATACATACATATATATATACATACACACATACATATATATATATATATATATATATATATATATATATATATATATATATATATATATAGTTTGTGATGGGCATAACGAGGACTAATTTTTTTTTTTTTTTTTTTTTTTAATAAGCGACAAATTCGGTTTTTCCAAAATAACCGAATAAATCAATCGTTTTATTAATTATTCTTCTTTATATAACATACGTTAAGAAGTGTGTAATGCGCTGTAGAATAAAAAACAGACTATTTTCAAATCGAACGATGTGAATTTAGTTGCATTTCGACTAACATCCGTTAGTAGGTTCCATTATTCGGTTATTTCAGTTCGATTGAAATGAAGTAATCGTATTTCGACTGAAATATTTTATTGCGTTTTTTTTTTTTTTGTTTTTGTTTATTGTCTTTATCGAAGTTTAATTCGAATTTAATAATAAGAGTTTAACAGTAAGTAATTATAATTTTAATTAAATAATTCAAAAATATGGAACGCGGAAAATATCGGGATTAGTAGGTTTTCGCTAGAGTCATTTGACTATTAGTCGGATTTTGAATAACGGCGATTCTGAGTTATATTTTTAATAGAATAAACTATCGATTTTCTAAAACACCGATTATATATACTCGGTTATATTTAAATGTATTTAACTGATTAACGGAGTTATAACATTTGTATGATTACGTGATTTACATCGAAAAATTCGTACAATTCTAGATTATTTCTTAAGTTACTCTTCGAATGAAATATTGTTTTTTTCACGTTATTATTCAGTTTATTTTACATCGGTTATTTGTTATATAATTTATTATCATTTATGGATATTGTCATTTGTTACGCTTTGTTTACATTCTACTAATATAATGAATTAAAGTAAACCGGACTAAATAAATAATCGAATAATTAGTCGATTTTTAAGAAACGATGTTACTATTATTCGGTTATGGCCATCACTAATATATATATATATATATAACGCATGTATATATACATAAAACAGATATGTGTATATGTATAACATATATATATATATATATATATACATATATAACATGAATATACGTAAGTTTAAATATTTGGGAACGATAATTACGAGTAATGGCCGTGATACAATAGAAGTTGAAGCTCGAGTAGACATGGCGGAGCAGTCTATTAATAATCTGGAAGAAGTACTAAAATGTCTTTAAAACTAAAAGAACGAATAATAGGATGCTTCGTTTGGCCTGTATTACAAAAATATGCATCAGAACCCCTCCAAAAAAAAACATTTATTTGACATTCTGCATTTAATGAACAAATTAAATGCCGAATGCAAAAGAAATATTTTTTTGTTTTTTTGCTGACAGTTTAATTAGTGTATCTTAAATTTCAATACAACTACATTTGATAAATTTATATAAACTAATTGCAACAGATATCAATGGGTCAGAAACAATTAACCCAATGCTCCACTTTTGTATAGTACTAGAGAACAGCTCACCCCTATGCTTTAGAAACTTCAGACAAAGCCAAATTAACAGTCGTCAACATGGCACGTGTCACATGTACCATCCGAAATTATGCCTAATTTAGCAAGATGTGAGGGGAAGAGATTATGCCCAGTACGTAGTCGAAATAAGGTTGATATATAATCTCTCGAAAAGTTCTGGTATAATTGAAGATTTTCAGAAAGCCATGGTTGCAAAAGAAATGTGGACGGGCAAAATATTACTCAGAATCTAATGGACAGACTTCGTCCCAAACAGAAAACTACTAGATAGATGTAATAATGTACACGAACTATCTATCGTCAAAGATATTTTTTTTTTTTTTTTTTTTTTTTTTTTATTTTATTTTTTTTTTTTTTTATTTTACTGTACCGACAGTTTCCTGTCATAAACAATAATGATCGTAAATAAGGAAGTAAGGAGAAGGAAGAAATTGGAATATGGAATGTGAACAAGAGGAGGAAAGTAAAAGAATATTATTAAGCTGGCAATTCCAACGAACAGCCAGATTTGGATCTACAAAGAGGAAAAATATATTAATTTTATTATTATTATTATTATTATTATTATATAATTTATTTCTCGCAGAGTTTAACCATTACACGTAGCGTCCCTGAGAACAATGTAGCCACTTAGGTGATTGGAAGTGCATCGCGGCACCACTTTCTTCGTTTTAGCCGACTGTTGGATCTGACTGGAAAATTTCTAGTAAACATTCGGTGTACCAGTGGATTCGAATGGAACTGGAGCTTTTCGAAGAATCTTCTATATTGTTCCGTATAAACATCCTTCACGTATGAAACGTTCAAATTGTCATGTAATATGTCGTTCGATACAAAGTACGGTGCAGATGCTATTGTACGTAGGATTTTGGACTGCTGTTGTTGTACTCTGTGGAGATTACTTCGACTTGCTGTTCCATACAGTTCTAATCCATATCTCCAAATTGGAGCGATGACCGATAAGTAAACATTCCGCTTTACGGCTAGGTTGAGAATTGATTTACGTCCTAGCAACGGCCGGAGCTGTTTAGCCCTTATTATCACAGATCTTCTTGTGTATTCCACATGATCACGCCACGTTAATCGCTTATCTATATGCATGCCGAGATAACGCACGGACTCGACTTGTGGAATTAATGAACCATCAAATGTCAAGGTTGGACATCTAACACGTCTGTTGGTGAACAGGATGTGTCGACATTTAGTTGAATTGAATGATATGCGCCAAAGACTTGCCCATTTTTCTAGTCGATTCAGATGATTCTGAACCGCAGCGTTTGCATGCATAACATTCATATTAGACGCCAGTATCGCTATATCGTCGGCGAATGTAGCCAGCAACGTTAAGTTCGAAGTTGGTACATCCGCAGTATAGATGGAATACAAAACAGGACCTAGCAAGCTGCCTTGCGGTACCGATGATCTGATTGAATGTTCTTCTGAAAACGAGCCATTTGTTCTGACAACAAACGAACGTTCAGTCAAGTACGATTTTAGGAGCTGATAAATATCTTCATCGAGAATTTGCCGCATCTTATATTATTAAACGGATGAAGGAGAAATATGTCTTGGCATAAATTACGGAGGGAAGACCTTATTCACGTTGGTAATGCGAGGTAAGACTATTGAGAAGTGAACCGTAGCAAGGAAAAGGTTGGAATATATATTGCGAACACTTTAGGAATCAATAAATCCTACGATGTAATTGACGTAGCGTGCAGAAGAAGATTGTAAATTAAATACTATTACCGTTATAAATGCACAACCTCCTTGGTAGGAGACGCCATTTCAAGAAGATGAAGAAGTATATATATATATCTATATATCTATCTATATATCTATCTATATATATCTATCTATCTATCTATCTATCTATCTATCTATATATATATATATATATATATATATATATATATATATATATATATATATAAAATATATCTATATATATATATATATATAGATATAGATATCTATCTATATATATATCTATATATGTATATATATGAAACATGTGTATATTAGTTGAATTTATATCGTAGTTGGATCGATTATGTGATAAATAATTATATATATATATATATATATATATATATATATATATATATATATATATAATTAACAAGTTGAATATGAATACACGCTTAAACACCGTAGAAAGCTAATAATGGGAGACAGTTTACACAATTTTGATAGACATAATTCCGTTACGAGGCAATATCAACTGCATTAATTTGAATATTACCTGAAGAATTGTTAACGATCACGTTGTCAAATTCAATGGATAAAAGAGGAATACAAGAAATTTCATTCGATGTATTTATCTTATTAACCTTGTAGACTATATCATCTTTGGTACCTATTCCTTGTACTAGAACCATCTTCTGTTATTGTTAAGTATATATATATATATATATTGATTTTTTCTCAATCGCTATCGTTTCAAACTTTTGATATCTTCTTTTTCCTCTTCAACATTTTCTCGTTGATCGCAGTTCTGCTTTACTTATGACATAGTTCGAAAGACGGAACGAATGGATCGATCTACACTGTGACTTTGTTGACATCGACCGAGACGACAATATTCAACTTCATCTCCGCGCATATGCCGAGAGAAGACGACCTTCGTCAAATTGAAGATCGATAAAGTACCGGTCAAACACCGCGCGTAACGATCGATCAAATGACTGTTTATCATTTTTCCTTTTCCGAATTCTTCGATTTCTCGCTAAGTAGATGTCGTAATAATTCACCGACTAATTACACGAATTCGCTGGAAGTCATTTTACCGGCAGTAATTCTTCTTCTCCAAGGTGGGATTCGAACTTAAGAAATGCTCGAGTATTCCCGCTATCGCTACGAGGTGCATTTATTGTATATTAATAAAAAAGAAACAATTTTTTCCGCGAAATCACTACATCGTCACGAATATTTAATATGCTTGATTTAAAAATTCCAGTAATCTCGTAAATTCTCTTCGGAATTATATATTTACGAAGTTAAGAAATTTAAAAGTAATTAAAATATAATAATTAAAATAAACATATATATATGTATATTCGTATTGTGTGTTAGTATTACTCGACGAAAGTTGATAGATATCGACAGGAACCAAACTTACAATATTTCCGAATAGAATAGATACGATATATCGGGTTAGCCGTTCAATACGTTGTACAATATTATTAAAACTTAGGATATTTGTACAACTTCTCTAGAAATGTCGCTACGCGCGGAAACACATGTAAATTATCACGATGAAGAAGGGACCATTGTACGAAGGACCGTTACACGATGAGTGCAACAATTTAAGGTGTAGTTCGGAACGTAATTATCAAAAGAAGAACATTGAAAGAACACATGATCGGGATTGCAAAAATTAAACGTTCTGCAAACAGTAAGGAGTTCCTCTAAGCTGCATAAAGAACAGGCGCTGGTCCGGAGCTAGTTATGTCCGAATCGCAATCTGCTGATAAATTTCTTTATGTTTAATGTTTTTAAATAGGTGAAACCAAAGAAATTTAAGAATAGACGGTTGGAATTCATAGTACCGAGTTGGGGTGTATATTCTTCAAATATGTGTATTTCTTAACGTTTCCTATGTTCCGACTGCATGAATCGTATTTCATCATATTATGCCGAAACTAAACAGAATACCACACCGTTAGAAGACACCGCGTTAGCTAATAAATCAGCAATTTCATTGTCGGGGATTAGTCGATGTCCCGCGGTACCTATAAAAAAGATCCAAAAATATACCCGAGCATTGTTGAAATCAATGTATTGCCTTTCATTTGTTTTATATAATCTTCAAAATGCTTCGCGAATCAGTGATAATGAGGTAACTACGCGGAAGTTTGGTGTCAATTAAGAATGAGACGGTACGCAATAAAACCACTATTCAACGGTAAATGCGGAACAATTTGTAGGCATTACTAGTATTAAGAGAGTTGTTTTAGTAATTATCGTCTTTGAATAGTAGCGAAAGTGTTGAAAGTAGATTAAAGGAAAATCTTTTATTTATTATTTTTATTTCATTCTTATTTTATAGCGCCATCTTTAACTACCGAGGCTATATTCCGGCACTGGTGATTTAACAGTTAGATGTAGTAAATGAGGTTAAAATAGGAAAGGAACTGTATAATTGAGGTAATAGTTTAAAAACTTTTGGACTGGAAAGCAGATAGAGTACACGGATGAATATAGGGTCGCTAAGGGGTGGAGTGTAGGGCAGTATAGTAAAATATGACAAATAAGGTTTTGGGAGTAAACAAAAGAGAAAAGAAGCCGGGTGGTTTGGTACGTTGGAGTAGATGATAATGAGAGAGTGATATGTTACGAAGGCGAAGCCTAATAAGTGGTAGGTAGTTGAAACGGGATAAGCCTACATTAGGTTTGATAGCAAGAAGGAAGTTATCATCATATCCACTTCTGTTGCCAGTTGTGGTGAATGAAATATTTGAAGGCTGTGTTTAGTACTGGAGAAGTAAATTAATGCGAATGCGCGGAATAATATATTTACGAATTTATCGATCTAGCGGGCAGACAGTAAGCGGTTAAAAGCTAATTATTATTATTATTATTTTTATTTTTTTTAACACGACATTTTTTAAAAAATATTTCGTATTTTAATAATGCTAATAACGAAACGAATGAATTAATTTATCGGAATTTTTACAGACGATTACAACAGAGTCGTTTTACAACAGATCGATGAAATACCGGATTCCGATTATATGAACGCTTCCTACGTCGATGTAAGTATCCACGTTTATTATTGAAAAATATTCTTAATTATTCTTGTAATATACTATTTAAAATTTCCATCCAATATAATAAAACATGACGATGTTTGAAACAGTCAGATCGTGGCTGCACGTAGCACACTGATCCGGAACACTTCGGTTGAGCACATATCAGGAGTCTACCGATATTATTAATAACGAGTAATTATCGAAATCAATAATAATAACAACGAAGGAAAATCTGACGGGAGGACGAATTATTGAGAAAATTTAATTTAGTCTCATTACAGAACGTTTTTCATTTGATTCGACAATTTACCAAAACTTTTTTAAACGTTACATAATATCTCAATACTCCGCTACAAACGTAAACACTTTAATTAATTTTCCTGCTTTTTCACCGAATCCAAACTGTCGGGTTATTTTTTCTTCAATCTCCCGAACTGACAATCAGCAGACCTAGCACTAAGTCAATATTTACGTTCAACAAACTCTAGTATTTTCTCACGGAAGAGTACGCAGTTTCGTGTGTGAAAAAGAAAAGGTATTGTACGGAAAGCTGTTTCAGCGAGGAACGTATTCGGGAATAATAATCGTTCGCTCTATACACGCAGCGGATATATTCCAATTCTAAGAACTCTTCTTCCTTAGGTTGCCAATAAAAGATCGCACCTTTAATATTCAAAAACATACATACATATATATACGTATATATAATATATATTTTTTAAATTACCATCACTGTGCTAATAATCTCTGATGGTTGTAAATGGTTAGATTTTAAATGGCCACCATTAACTTTACATTCGAATCAATAGTGAGAAAAAAATTTACGTTGCGTATAGAAGTATTTCCTTTTTTTTTTTTTTTTTTTAATAGTTTATAGAACTATATATACCACAATATTAGTATATATTCTAAATAATTAATAATTATGATTAAAGCTGAGATTATTAACACGTTACAGAGACAGCTCAATAGCTAAACATCTGTTATTTATGAATATACCTGTATTCTTAAAACACACACACACACACACACCTATATATAACACATAGGTATACACGCAAGTTCATGCGCTGCACGTGCACACACACACACGCACACACACACACGCACACACACACACACACAAGCATGCAAGTACACATTTAATAAATATTTTACAAAAGGCCTAGGTCCTTTGGTTTGAGACGTTTAAGGCGTCTTGAGTCTTGGCCAGTTTCGATGAGGATGGATACTTCCGAGTTCGGATGTTTCCGGAGTCTGCGTTCATGCCGGTGAGCATAGTCAGCAATAACTTCGTCGACCAAGTTAATCATAAGATCATTATGCAATAATTCATACGTTGCGTATAAAAGTAAATCATTGCGTATGTGTTTTCTTTACATTTCACGAAAGAGAGCTAATTTTTATTTTGAAGTGAAACTTCTATTGGCGCGGTTTATATGTGAAGTTAATCCGCAAAACGAGCGAGCGAATATAACACACACACACACATATATATATAAATAACCAAGTTTTGTTGCGTTACGTGCCAACGAAGTGACAGACGACGGATACATATGTATATACGTATATATATATATATATATATATATATATATATCGTTCGCACGCCTACCAACATCCTCGTAAAACCACGTTTATATACATAGGTAGGCTTATTCTTATATATATATATATATATATATATATATATATATATATATATATATATATATATGCGTGCGTGAGTGCGCGTGTGTGTGTGCTTATATATACACATGCCTATAAACATTTTCAAAAAAAACCTCTGTATCGAATTTAGTTAAAATGTCTTCACTTCTTCACGTGTTTTTTTTTTTTATTTTTTGGAAAAATTCAACCCGTTCATTGTTTTTGAAAATTTTAATATTTTTCTTCAAGAAATGCCTGCTGTAATTAAATAAACATCTAACAAAATCTTTCCGTATTTTTCTGAGAATTTTTCATTTTCGTCGATTACTTCATGTATAATGTAATTATTGTAATGACTTTTGTAACCAAATTGAAGTCCGTCCACGTAAACGCCATAGGAATTTCTGGAATTTTTCTAATCTTCTTATACGCAGCCTGCACTTTATATATATATATATATATATATATATATATATATATATATATATATATATATATAAGTACTAATTATCACACGACAATTCATCGCTACTGCCCAAATGCGATATACGTTTAGAAATTAAATTTTGTTCGTTCGTCCACCGTTTTATTACTGACACTCAACACTCCATCACACATCAACTCGTGAAAATATTTCAACTTTGTCGTATACTATCGATTAAAATTTTGGGTAAAAGACGTAAATATATTTTACTACTTACGCTAAAAATTATCATTGGCAGAGTGTAAGATTCCTGCCTTACAGTTTAGACGGAGTTATTTAGCACTAAAACTCTTGATTAGTAGAATGAACACATAGATCGCTTTCCGCTATACAATTCATTTCATCACATTTATTTCAACTGGCTGTTTTCAAATAACAAGATGACCATGTTGGCTTCAGTTATACCTAGATTGGAAGAATTTTAGGCACAGACTATACGAATTCACATCTTCAGTTTGTATTACCGTATTCGTACGATTCTACCAATAAAAGAACACCGTTCTTTCCTGAGAACTACGTTCTCTATCCTCCGCCACCGATCCGGGGTACATTCGATAGTATTATTACTGAGAATTTTCGTACGCACACTCTTATTTATATACAAATGGATCGAAGTCGGCTCAAGGTGAACACTGGAGCAGCAATTTTTCATCCCATCTCTTAATATTAGCAGGGCATACAAATTATCCGATCTTTGTTCCGCATGTACTGCTGAGTACCTAGCAGTATTTCTATCCTTATCATTTAAGAATTATGAATGAAGCTCCCGGTAGTTAGTTCTGTACCACTGATTCGCAAACCATTTATTGAAAACAAAGGGAAGAGGTCAGATTCATCGATTTAATTCATCACGTTGAAACTTAATTATCCCGAAAACTTGAGTATATTTGTTTCTTTCTTATGGGTACCGGGACACGGAGGAATCACCGACAATGAAATTGTAGATTCGGTAGTTAAAAGGAGAGTCTTCTAATGGTATGGTATTCTCTTTCGTTTCTACACTTGTTATCAATAAATTTGGTACAGTCGGAACATAAGAAACTCTGATAACAGATATGTGTGGAGTGTATACAGCAGTCACCTCTTACTAGGTGCTATCAATTGCAATCGTCTCTTCCTAGACTTCTATGGTTCTACTTCTTCAAAACATTAAGCGGAAACGAATTATACTTATCGACAGATTGCAATTCGGTCATTACTTGTTGTCCGACCGCCTGGTCCTTACGAAGCTTACAGAAACTTCTTACTGCCCTCTACACGCTAGACGTGCAATTTGCAATCCTGATCACGTGTTCTTGGAATGTTATTCTTTAATAATATTACGCTCTGAACTCTACCTTAAATTACCGAGCTCGTCTCGTAACGATCCTCTCTATAATGTATTGTCCTTTCTTCGTGTTGAGAATTTACATCTATTTCCGGACGCAGCGATATTTCTAGAGAAGTTGTTCGAGTTTATAAAAATATGGGTTAGTAAGTACACTATCATGTTGGGTAGGCTGTAAAGGCGTCACCATAAAAAAAAATTATTATTATTATTAAATTTTATTTCCCAAGCGACTAAAAAGGATCATTTTTAATTTCATCATTCCATATAAATGCGTTAAACACACTATACATATTATATATATATATATATATATATATATATATATATATATATATATATATATATATATATATTGTCCATTTTAAACTACTTTATCCAGTGAAAGGAATATGTGCGTGTGGATATTAACCGAGGAGAAAAATTGAAACAGTTTTTATGTCATAAACTGTCTCGCTTTTAGTGGTAGTGTGTATTTTTATTAAACAACGTTTCTGGTTTCATTGTACCGAAAACCACTATTACGTTTCATTCGTTTACGACCATCGCAGTGTCCCAACAAGCTTCTGCCAATATACTTGAAAAGGGTGTTTACTTTTCGGAGCCAGGTACATTTTTCCTTCACGTTTATTATGTTGCTGTCATTTATCCCTGTCAATGTGTACTACGGTTAACGAAACTAATTAAACGCCTGCTATCAAGCGAGAGGAGTAATAATTTTTCTGAAAAGCTCGTTTTGAAAATTATATCTCGCCAGTGTAATGGCTTAGTATAGTATATATACATACATAAACATGTATATATATATATATATATATATATATATATATATATATATATATATATATCATCTTCTAAAAATTGTATAAGCGTCAGAGTGTCGCATGTTGCTAATTCCTATTAAATTTTAGCAACCCTTGTAGGACTATTATTACTATTATTATTGTTTCAAGTTTACCTGCTTTTAGCATTACACACAGTTTTTTTTCCGGTTATTAATATTGAATCGCAACATCGTTCGGACTATAAGTGCCCGACATTTTAATTTATCCTAAGAAACGTATTTATTTAATTAAACTAAGGAAAAAAAAGAACGCATTAATTTGCAAAACTGAAGAAAGAAACACGGAAGATTATGTTTCGAAGCGTTACCTTTATTAAATGATATTATCTTCTTCCGGCGATGTAATATATTTCATCGCGGGTAGTTGCGTAAGCAGTATAGTAGTGAACACTTGTTTCGAATAATAATTCAACGTAATCTATGAATACGGAAGATGATTCAAATATAAAAAAAAAAAGATATAAACGAAATGTAGGTTGACCCACAGAAGACGGACGGATTTGTTTTTTGAATAGCCCAATTGGTAAAACTGCTATAAAGCTAATCGCGTGCTCCCCACATCCAGTGTACAAACGAGAGATTCGTTTTAGTGTCAGTTCCCAGTTATCGTGGCATCTTATAACCAGATGAAGCGCCCGTTTTGCGATGGAACGTTATTTTCGACGTGAATCGATCACGACGGTGCAAAGAGAGTTTCGAAAAGAATTGAAAATTATTTTTTCTGTAACACGTCCACGACATCAGGAAGAGCTGAAAATTCGGATTTCTGAAGACATATGCTCGAAAATTCGCATGCTCGAAAAAGTCTTCGAAAATTGTATAAAAAGACTGAATGAACGTTCACAAATGGCGGTCATTATTGTGTTCCACAAATGATTGTAAGCTGATCGCTCGTTTTCCTATTTTTCAATAAAATTTCGTTCGAAAATTTTCGTTCAGTAGTCTTCGAGTTATTCAAAAAAACCGTCAGCTTTCTACGGGTCACTCTATATAATAAAATTTCGTTAATACAACATATATCGAAAGAGAAAACACTACTTCCATCTGGATAAATATATAATTCGGAATTGAGCTATAGCAGCAAAAGAAGAATAATCTAGATGAATTTCGTTTGGTGAAATGCTTCCTTCTTTATTTTCCGTTTACAATAATAATGTTGATTATAAATTTGAAAAAAAAAAAATATTCCGAATAAAAGTCGTATATAATAACAGTAATAAAAAACTGTTTACTTACGGTTTATTTTCTGTACCTGAACTGCGCGTTAGTTTCTTCCTTTTTTGAAGTACACAATTTTCTGAAGTTTTTTTTTTTTTTTTTTATATTTGCTAATTTATAACTAGCCAAGAGTGAGACTATCTAATATATTATATAGCAAAATAAATATGTAATCACGTATAAGATGAGTATCCGATGATACATAAACTCAAAAAGATCACAGGAATAAGTTTTTCACTTTAGTTTGAGTCTTGATGATGGTTCTATGTGTGTAAGTTCGAATACCAGCTGATTTGGGTCGGTTTTGTAATCGCGTCATCAGATGTTTTTGTGCGAATCTCCGGATAATTTCGTTGAATCGATTTTTGTAATCCCGAGATTTCTTCGGACCGGTACCATGGCGTAAATTATGCGCAGCACCTTGTTCTGGAAACGCTGGATAATCAGTTTAACAACAGTGAACCTTCAACGTCATCTAGATAGCGTTATTAGCTAGGCTCAACTTTAGAAAAGCCGCATGTAAAGATGAAGTTCAGGTAAAAAACCAAAAAAAAATCCATCTCTTCGCTATACCGACTAATAGGACGGCGTTGAACGCTCGGTATTTACTGAAAACGCCTTATAAAGTACATATGGACATTACGAGATCAATCAGCGGTTCGTTCGAACTCTAAAAAACATAATCTTACGAATTATATGCTTATCGTTTTTCCCGTAACGATGGCATACACCACGGCCTCGCACTGAAAAGTGTAAACGAAGTAATACATTGCAAAGACACACCTGCAACAACGATTGCATAGACATGCCAACCTTGAAGCGAAAAAGTTGCTTGACATCGAACTCGATAATCGAAAAGGTTGAAACCGCACGACTCGATCTAGAACATTTTAAGTACATATATGGTATGTAACAAATTAGTAAGAAGCTTACTCACTGGAGCAAGTGTCTTTGTAACCATCTTCACGTTTAACCACTAGTTTCAAGCACATATATCGTCGTAATATAATACTTTGATTCTTAAAATAATAATAAAAAATATATATTTTTTTATAAATTGTATATATATATATTTTTATATATTATTTTATTTCACGTTTACTTGATAATGGCTTAACAGCCAAAAAGCTTTTTTGATTTTTCATAATATAAAAGTTTAGTTATTTTAACTGTTTTTTGGTTGTTTATTTTTTGATTACATTCGACGCTTTTCAAAAAAGATCAAAGATAATTATCGATCAGGCGATTTTTTTTTATGTTGCGAGCGAATAATTAGGAATAGTGTCTTGATCAAGTTTTCATTAGAGACGTCGATAGAACTTACGTTTATCATCGGTAGCAGGGATAGAGATAAAATTCCGTTTCGATAAAGGCCGTTATAATTTATCGAAATATAAAACTCGTTCAGCAACCAGCACCTTCAAAATCGTAAGTGTACAATATGCCGATGACTGGGTACTTTTTGGCAATCAGCCGCGAAAACTACAGAAAGAGCTTGATTGTTTAGTGTCCGTGTTCGCTGAATTTGGATTGACTATAAATCATAATAGAACAGAAGTAGTCCAGTTCGGCAGCAGTGTGTTTAATTTTCATTTATCTGGTAATCGGCTAAGTATATCGTCGATTCATTTAAATACTTGGGAAGTATTGTATCGAACGATGGAAATTTGGATTGCGAGCTAGCATCGAGAATTAGAAATGCAAATGCTGGAATTAGCAAATTAACACGGAAAGTATTTTACAGTCGGAATTTACAGATAAAAAACTTACCAGTATGCTACGCTATACGGGAGTGAAACATGGCCAAGAATGAAAAAACAAAAAACCCATGAACTCGAATTTACGCAGAATAAGCAGAATATCACAAACACAGAAGTGTTAACAAAATCCAATTGTTTTTCTGTAGAACAATATTGAACACAGAAGCGCATGCTGCAAAGAAGACAGCAACGTCAGTCGAATATTGTTGCGCAAAATCGTCCCAAATGGACAGCGTTAGTTAAGAAAACTGTTATCAGCAGGAAACCAGCTGTAAAGAAAAAGACAAAGACTGTAACACAGACGAATGGTATTCACAGTGGCGTGTTCAAGTGTAGCTTATGTAAATTTGCCATAACATACCGAATAGGACTTCACATTAATCGGCACTGTCATTAGCAGACTAAACCGTACCCTAACTAGAGGATAAAGAGTGAGGAGTAGAAGAAGATATATATATATATACTCGTTATCATTATCATCGATAGCTCGTTTCGAGCGTCGTTGCACGATGGATTACCGCAAACAAACCTCTTCATTCGCCATCTGTCTGGTGGCTACACTATTGTTAACGAAAAATTAAACTGATTTAATGTCCTACTATAGATGTCGAAATATCGTTAGGAGCATTACGTTCAGTTGCCTGTACTTCTTCTTTTGTTACAGAAGATTGATTGCTAGTTAAGACAGCGGGATTCCTTGCAAGGGGAAAGATCTAGGTTAAGGTTTAGATGCATATGTCCGATTAGATAATTCGTGCAAGCGCGAAGGGACCGAGGACAAAAAAGGAAAACGGTGGTGTATCTTGGGGGCGTTAGATCGGTGTCAAGAAATTAAACGAATAACTAATACGGCAATAAAATCAAAACTTACCAGAATTTGGAAAGATCATCGCATCGCCGAAGATACAAAGAAGAAACTACTACAAAATACGGCGCGGAATGTTGGACTATACATAGCGCGGATCAGAAACGCATAGAAGCATTCCCGCGTAATATTACGAATTCCGTGGGTAGGAAAATAGAAAAAAACCCAATGCATCAATCTTAACGCAACTAAATGTCAATTATAACGAAAGGCTACCTAACTATCACGGATATACGGATATGCGTTGAAATTTTTCCGTCACAGATTACGAACCGACGGAATAGAAAAATTCATTATTCAGAGGAAGATAAATGGAAAATGACACGAAGAGGACGGTGTCCGAAAGGGTATATAGACAAAATAAAGCGTAGGGCCGATCTCTAGCGGATACTGATGAGGGTCGCAATGGATAGGGCACAATAGCGAATAATTGATCGGTCACGACGCTAATCGAAGATGATGATGATTCAAGCATTGTATAATAGCTAACCGAGAAAGAATTACACAATTTCTTGAATTATAATGTTGGCCGACGAAAATTGTTATATTTTTAAATTTATATAGAAATAAATTCGTACGAAATAATATGCACGCACGCAATGAGAATAACAATACGTTTATTTTTAAGTTGGTTTTACGTGTATGCGTGTAAATGTAAACGTTTATACGTATTAGTGTAGCTGTCGTAAATAAACGTGTACGACGACGGGCTATTATAATGCGAAATTACGGATATGGTGGTAAGTGCCCAGTCGCGTGATGTGGTTATTTTTATTACGCGTGTGTCCTTTATTATCTTATTCGCTTACTCTTGATCGATTTTTGTTGCGCTGTTCTTTTCCACGCGTGTGCAATAGAAAGGCGCCTAAATTACTTAATAAAATAACACTTTCAGCCTCGTGTCATATGTGACCGATGTTGTTCGTGTCAGCCCGAGTGAATTTTTTCTATAAAGGCGATAACACCCCGAATTTTTTATTTTTGCTCCCTATTTATAAATGTCACTTTCTAATCACCGCGGTTAACTTGAAATTTTTCTATTTTTTTTTTTTTTTAGAAACAAAAAGAAAAAAAACCCGTTAGTCATTTATGACATCGTCTATTATCGCACGTGTTTATTATATTTGTAAGTATAAAAGTTTTCATCTGAAACTTTCATTATTCGGTAACCTAATTTTACATTAATTAGAAACCAAAAAAAAAAAAAAAAAAAAAAATGTTAAAGTGTCAATCATATATAACACTTTATTTTACGTGGCGAACAAACCGTGATTGCTATTTCAAAAGGAAAACTTTTAATCGAAATAGTTACAAAGTTAAAAGTAATCATCGGCCAGAAATGGGACTGACATTTAATCTTTTATCACACGTGCATACTCGTCAGTCATATAATTGCCTGACGTGTGTTTGTTACCCACGCACCGAGGTACAGAATGTGGCTTGTTGCTCAAAGTGGTAAACGCGTATTTCACCGTTATGTTCACGTTTAATATATCACATTGTTGCTGGATAAACCAATATCCTGCGATCTAATTATACAATTCGAATGAACGAATGAAAAATTTTACTGAAAACAATTTTCTTTCATAAAAGCTAAAAGTGTACCTATACATAAGCGACTACAAATATGTATAATTACAAAAATTATAATTTTGAAATTGTTTAAAGAAAAAAACCTATACAGAAAAAACAGGCACACTGAGGAAACATAATAAATCGATAAATTAATAAAATAAAAAAAAATTAACTTTAAACAATATTCATACTTAACAATAGGTTTTAATAATTACAAGAATCTGTGTTTTAATCTACGATGCTTATACGCAGTATAACGTATATGCGTAGATGTGTTCCATATTGTAATTCCCTATTATCCGAATTAGTATATTTCGATGAATTTTACATTTTTCATAAACAATTTTTTCGATATTTTATTAATAAATGAATATATATATATATATATATATATATATATATATATATATATATATATATATATATATATATATATATACACGTAAGGTATGTTTATCGTGTAGACTAGAAATATCGACACGAAACTATTCCCGGAGATGTGTACGTATATATGATTATTATTATTATTATTTTCGATTTTGGCCAACTATGGACCACGTAAAAACAATGATCGTGAGATTTTCTTTTTCCTTCTCCAATATTCTTTCATCTTCAAGCTGTGCTGCGCTTTTCTTTCTTCCGTCGTCCATATGTAACTACTGGTGTTCTTCTTCACGTTTTCAGCAAAACCTTTAAATGTGTTAATTTTTTCTCGGAATTTATTTCCATTATTTACGTCCTCACTTTTTATGTTCATTTCTGATATATCTTTTTTGGTTTCTATACCCCACATAAGTTTATTCTTTGGGTATTCAAATATGGCTTTAGTTTGTCTATGTGGTTCCAAAATCGTTTTTTTTTTTTTCTGGATGAAAAATAACAAATCACTTCGGCCGTTAAGCCATTATCGTGGGAATATAAAAAATATAAATTATAAAACTATATATATAAGAAATTTTTATAAAAATATAATAATAAATATTACTTACCCAATTTACCAAAATTATCGAAGTGATAAAATGGTATTTTCGAATAATCCGTTAGTGAATATGGTGAACAACGCAGTCAACGTATAATATAAAATTTATACAATAACGCAATAGCGAATAAAATCAAAATAAATCACATCCGACAATATAATATTTATACGTAAACAATAGTACAAGAACGAGTCTCATCAACAATCAGCAATATATAATACAAACAAACGCGATAGTGATTAAAACAACACGATCCAACATTATGTTTTGCGTTTTTTTCTTTTTTTTTTTTTTTTATAACAAATTACAAATTTAATCATTTTCGTATTGTTGACTGCGTTTATTTTTATTATCGCGTTATCGTTTATGTACAAATTTTATATCGCTTAGATTATTGATTGCGTTGTTTATCGGATTATTTGAAAAAAGAAATAATAATGTTTGATTTTGATAATTTTTGTAAATTGCCTAAGTAATATTTCTTATCATTATGTTTTTATAAATTTGTATACGTTTCTCGTAATTTATATATATTTTTTTTTTCGAATTTGATGACCGTAAATCGTCGGGGTGCGATTTTTACATCAGTCGTATATTTCGTTAGTGTAAAATGATATTCTTAGTTCGGTTTTTTTCGTTACCTTTTTTTTAACCCATTCTCAGTCACTGTGGTACGGTGCATGAAATTTTATTACGAACGAAATTATATATATTTTCTAGTTGATCATCTCGATTCGCAATTATATTTATGTAAGAACATTTTAAAAATCATCTAGAATTATCTAAAAATCAGCATTATATAATAAACAACCTGTATATTAGATTTATAATTTTCTGTCAAAATTTCATGCGGATGACACTGAAATGGTTAACGATGTTTATTTACCCTATCGACACGATCTCCGATATAATCGGCCAATCATCTATTACGAACGAAATTATATATATTTTCTAGTTGATCATCTCGATTCGCAATTATATTTATGTAAAAACATTTTAAAAATCATCTAGAATTATCTAAAAATCAGCATTATATAATAAACAACCTGTATATAAGATTTATAATTTTCTGTCAAAATTTCATGCGGATGACACTGAAATGGTTAACGATGTTTATTTACCCTATCGACACGATCTCCGATATAATCGGCCAATCATCTGCGAATACTATGTAATCAAACTTCTACGACCTGAACCTCGGAATGACCGGATTGTTTCACCTGCCACGGGACAAGATCCGTTCGATCGCCGTGGACTATGCATTACGGAAATGGAATGAAAGATTGGATTAG
This sequence comes from Coronaproctus castanopsis, assembly GCA_032883995.1. NCBI lineage: Eukaryota > Metazoa > Arthropoda > Insecta > Hemiptera > Monophlebidae > Coronaproctus > Coronaproctus castanopsis. The sequence goes on from CM065054.1 coordinate 46,603,774, forward strand.
TATCGATGCGGTAAATAAACTGATTAAAAGCAACACATATTTCCTCTAAGGACAACCGACACAAGAATGTCGTATACATGAGAAAGTACTGGCCGCCCGGCTCAGAATAAGGACATACTAATATATCTTCGGAGATGACGAGCCTTCAGAGTGCGAACTGTGTGATGAACCCGTGACTGTACATCACCTGTTACTGAAATATAAAAAATACGAATATTACTGAAATATAAAAAATACGAAAATTACTGAAATATAAAAAATACGAAAATTACTGAAATATAAAAAATACGAAAATTACTGAAATATAAAACATACGAAAATTACTGAAATATGAAAAATACGAAAATTACTGAAATATAAAAAATACGAAAATTACTGAAATATAAAAAATACGAAAATTAGGCCGAATGATATACCGAAAGAAGATTCGAACGATGTTCTCTCAGGGACGATATAAATACGTGAACTGTACGCGTATGTTCTTCGTATTTAATGCGTTATATTTAATTTTATGTAAATTAAGTGGTCATAGCCGAGAAATAATTACCGTTGTTAATTAAATAAATAAAACTTCCGCGTTATTCTCGTTTCTATCGATTTGTATTTATTTACTTTTTGTTTTTTTAAATATATTTTTCATTTAGTTTTTTTCCCGTCATTATAACCTTTTCTAATACACAGTTAAAGTGTAGTTGAAAAATTCGTCCCGTTGTCAAACGTCCGTTTCAATATCGAACGCCCTCCGAAATTTCACACTCGATATAAAGTTTGTTTTATCATTGCAATAAGTTTTTCATACGCTCCAAATTCATCTAGAGTATTTTAACATTTCTCTGTCTACCGAGCGGTAGTACGTCTTTTTAAAATCGACGAATTTTACGAATAATTCTTAGCTTCCAATTTCCTATATTTAATAATTAATTTTAGATATATTTGATCTATACACCATTTTCTTTTTGTAAGTCCCGTCCGATATTCGGCCAAAATGTTTCCTATCTAATTTTTCAGCCTATTCCGTACGGATTTTTTTTTTCATACGTCACTGGTAAAAGTTATATTCGTCTATAATTGTTACAATCCGTTCTACCTCATTTTTTCGTAATGTGAACGGATTATGACGGTTTTCCGATCGCTTAGTATTTCTTCCTATATATTCGTTCAATTAAATTCTAAACTTTGATAATCGCATCATCTCCGCAATTGTCTAATCTTCTTATTTTCGAATTTTTAATTATTTCACGAATTTCTCCTACCTCTGGAGGAGGCTTAGATTTTTCAAATTTCTCTTCCGAATTGACTTTTTCTAATCGTTCTATCGAATGTTCGCAATTTGATAACTGCTCAAAATACGTCGCCAATATTTCACAATTATCTTTATCGTTTAAAACTAAAAAAAAAAAAATCTAATTCTATTCCTTTCCTATGTTCTCTTTCCTATTGTGTTATAGCTTCAATAATTTCGGATATCTGTGATCGTTGATTGCTGAACGCTATATAATCTGCATTCTTTCTGTATAAGAATACCATTTATTCCGTCGTTTATTTCTTTCTAATGATTCGTCGCAAGTCCGGTTCCACCTGCTTCGGTTCTCGGTTTTTGTAAGATGCAGCACCGAGTAATGCTTAATGCTATTTCAATTTGTTCATTAAATATTCATTTTATCTGAAATTCTTTTTTTATCGTTGTTATTCCGGGTGAAAATTTTATTATATCTTTTCGAAAAGTTACGAAGTTTATTTTTTTTTTATCGCAGTTAGATAATGGTTTGTTTCTATACTAGTTCATTTCCTAACACGTTCATTATCTCTTTATGGCAACATGATCAATTTAATCTTCATCACCATTTGGTGATCTCGTGTTTTCTGTTTGTTGCGATGTATTTTAAAATCAGTAGACATTCATTTCAGAGTAAGGCACATTCATCCGAGCTCATTCTTTTTGGTCCGTTTACCCGCCGGATAATTTCCCACTAATTTCCTTTATATTTCTTCTCTTCGCCAATCTATCTACTTAAGTCGCCTATCGATAATGTTTTTACGTGGGATTCTCGACATTTCTCGGGTAATAAAATTTCGTGACTACGTTTAATATATATTAATGTTTTCAAAATGCGAAATTCCCTCTTTTACTAGATTGCAATCTTTCGTTTCTTTGAAAATTCGATATCCTCCCGAATCTATTACATCTTCATCCGTAAACCGTATGCCTTGCAATGCCAATATTTAATTCGATACTTTTGTAAGTTTTTTTTTTTTTAATTTACTTCACCACTGAATTATTAACATTCAATATACCGAAAAATTATTTATTTCTCGTATTTAATTTTGTCGTCGTTTTTCATTTCGCATGCTGGTTCGTAGAAATCGCTCGGTAACATCATCATCATCATCATCAGTGACGAAGAAATTCCATCTTAGTTTACCTAATGAAGTAGTTCTTTTCGGACAGTTTTCCATCATTCGGATATGAAAAATAATAATTCGATGTCGACACAAGCCAATTCAGCATTAAAACTGACATTGTACGTTCCAAAGTTCGAATTCAGCCGCCTGCTAATTGGAGAACAGACGCTGACCAGAGAGCGGCTTCTATCATGGAGTACAGACGCTCCTAGATCTGAATTTAAGATTTAGGCTTCTGACGATCGTACTCGCTTTAACACGATGCTTTTGATGAATTTAAATATTTCCCAAATTTTTCCCGCTGCACAATGGTACATCGGCGCTGGTGGGTCCCGGTTACTTACTCGTCAGTGACTTATTCGTAACTACTATAGTGGACGATCATTATCCACCTGTTCCTTGGTGATAGATTTCTGTTTACCTCCGAGGGAGAGTATCATCATTATTATTAATTACTATTAATAGTAATAATAAATCGATAAATCTAGTTTTAACGTCCTTACCGGTGAATATATCAGATCTAATTATCATGGAAAAACTGAAAATCCGAAATATCACACACACAGATATACGGATGCTATACGTTATAATAAGTATATATATATATATATATATATATATATATATATATATATATATATATATATATATATATATATATATATAACACACATATATCGTTTTATATTTATATTATATAAGTGTACGTCTTGTATGCGCATGATATAAAAATATATGAACAATAAGCAGACTATATTACTAACCGTATCTACTGCACTCAAAATGATTTTACATTAATTAGAAACCAAAAAAATCTTACATGAAAGTGTCAGTCACATATTATTATTATTATTATTATTATTTTTTTTTTTTTTTAAACATCCCATAGGATTATAACTATGATACAATCTTAGTTGGTTAGCTAAATAATTATCTATGTTTATGACATGGTTACTTAATAACTAACTACTAACTATTAAGTAGGAACGGGTGTGAAGTACGTAACCCATTGGCTACGCATCCATTATCCGCATAACGGTATTTATATATTTACGTAACTAAATCTAGAGGTTGACGACGCCGAAGTCGCCGAGTTTCATGTTTGGTGTCGAGCAGTTGTCTTGCTTCCACGTTAACATGACTGTGCAGTCGCTGCCTGTGCGATTTCGCGAACTCCTTAATGACATCATTAAGGATCGGCACATGGAGATCGGAGTGAATATCGTCGTTACGCGAGTAGCGATATGCGTCGACTATTGCACGTAAGATGACATTTTGACGACGTTGTATCACGTTTCGATTAGTTGTGGCAGTACAGCCCCACATAGCAAGACCGTACGTCCAGATCGGCTTAATAATTTGCTTGTATAGCAGAAGTTTGCACGACACATCCAGCTCGGATTGTCTTCCCATTAACCAGTATAGCTGTCTTGTTCTGTGCTTGATCTGCTGAGCTTTCATTTTGACATGGACTTTCCAGGATAACCGAGAGTCCAAATGCATGCCAAGATACTTGGCTGAGTTAGCCTGCGGAACAGGTTGGTTTTTCAAGTATACCTATGTTGTCGGCATAGCGTAGCGTGAACAAAACGCGAACAAATTTTTGTTCATTTATTTGTATCTTCCAGTCCGTAGTCCACTTTCTAATTCGATCAAGTCTACGTTGGAGTTTATTCGTAGCGTCAAGGTGACTACTGCTGACTGCTAATATGGCAGTATCATCTGCGAAAGTGGCTGTTGTTGTAGTGGCATCAACGGGTAGGTCTCTTGTATACAACAGGTACAGAAGAGGACCGAGGACACTTCCTTGCGGTACTCCGGCTTATACACTGTAGAATGGTGACTTCGCTTCTTCATAGGTGACTCGGAATTTTCTATTCGACAGGTATGATTCCAGCAAGCGACAAATATTACCTGGAAACAAAGTACTCAGCTTTTGGATCAGGTCTTCGTGCCAGACTTTGTCGAATGCCTCGGCAATATCCAAGAAAACGGCAGAGCAGAATTTCTTCTCCTCCAACGCTCTGTTAATGACTGCCACAACGCGATGTACTTGGTCGATCGTCGAATGTTTTTGTCTGAATCCAAACTGGTGGAGAGGAAGTTCGTCTCCAACAAGCGGTAACAGTCGCCTTAGTAATAGTTTCTCTAAAAGTTTAGAGATTGATGGTAATATGGAGATGGGTCTGTACGAAGTTACCTCAGCAGCTTTTTTGTCCGGTTTCTTGAGCATTATGATTTGTGCCACTTTAAAATAGGCAGGCACATATTCAAGTCGTATACATGCGTTAAATATGTATGTAAGCAATACAAGTGCTCTACGTGGTAACTCCCTGAGAACAGCTGGCGAGATTTCATCTATACCAGGAGCTTTTTTCGGGTTAATATTGTGATCTATTTCACCGGCTAGCTCCAGTGGGGTGGTAAGTTTGATTGCTCGATTAGTCTGATAAACTGGTAATGGATTAATATCAGACGGTATGTCATGAGGCTGGAATACATGTGATAGATGACGTGCAAATAGTTCAGCTTTTTCTGCATTGCTTCTAGCCTAGTTACCTGCTTTATCCCGAATAGGAGGGATTCTAGCAACCGGTCGTTTGATCCTGCGTGTGGCTTTCCACAGAGAGTAGTCCTTGTTCGCATTAGGACTAAGGTTCTCGAGGTATGTAGTAAATGTTTTATGTTTTACTTCTTTAATAAGCCGCCTAAGCTGGTTATTGATCTTATTAAAGACATTCTTATCGTGTGGCGCACGTGTCGTATGCCACTGCCGTCTAGCTTTCCTTCGTTCAGCAATCTTATCACGGATTTCCGATGGATAAGTGATATCCTGATAAATATTATTTTTTGGTGCCGGTGTAGCAGCCTTAGCGGCCTCTCGAATTGCGTTAATGAAATCTGCAGATAGGGTTTCTATCTCATCCGGAGTTTTCAGTCTAATTTTCAGGTCTATTCTCTGATCTAGTTCCTCGCGGAATCTATCCCAGTTTGTAGACTTGCTTGTAAGCAGTTTCCTCTGTTTTTGTATGACAGTTGTGCTAATGGTGAGTAGCACAGGTGTATCAGATGATAGATCGATTAAATTTTCAGCTAATGTATAATTAGCGGCGATCCCCTTCACTATGTAAAAATCTAGGATTTGCAGGCCAATATGTTGGCGCACGTGCGGATGCAAAGCTGCACTGTGAACTTTGGATCGCTTGAAGCAACTCCTTGCCCTTAGTATGAGTAGGACTAGGATTCATAGCGTTAGCAGGAGAAAATCCCCATGCTTCATCTTTAGCATTGAAATCGCCTCCAATAATAAATCGATTTCCAAAATTCTTTAAGAACCGCAAATACTGGTGTCGTTTTAGTATATTTTTCGGTGGAAAGTACGCTGCTACTATATTAAGTATCGCATTGTTCTGTGCTACTGCCACTGTTGTCGCCTGTACATGTTCTTCATTATATTCAGCTTCTTCGAAATGTTGAATATTCTGTTTGATGATAACTGCTGACCCTCCGTGTGCACCGCCATCTGGATGAGAGGTGTGATATATAGAATATCCGTGCTAGGAAATTTTTAGTAGTGAAATGTGTCTCGGATATTAGCGCGATGTCTACTCGATAATCTGAACAGGAAAGTCTCAAGCTCCTCAAGGCGGTTCTTGAGGCCATTTGCGTTCCATGTAACTATTCTTAGAGAATCAATCATTTCTGATTCTTATTAGAACGTTTGCGAACAGAATGACTATTTTCTTTCGCTTTCGTTTGTTCGAGCTTAGTCAGTCTACTAGACACTGTTACTATCACACTGGTTAAATTTGTAAGAGCCTTCATAATATCATTAAGACTAGGCTTTGACTGATTTAATGTAGCTGTCGGTTTGTTGGTTTTCACAACTTCAGCAAAAGATGTGCCTGATTGCACTTTTTTTGATTCTTTTTTCTCCTGCTGTATTCGCTGCACAGCCGACGACTTAGGCTTTCGTAGAGCCTTCTCTAAATCGCGGTATACTTGGCAGCCTCTGTAGTTTGATGTATGGTTCAGACCACAATTTGCACATTCAAATTTTTTTTCATTTTTCAATTGACACGTAACAGACTCATGTGGACCTGCGCACTTGAGACACCTTGTTGGACGATTGCAGTTATTTTTAGTTCCATCGTTGGCACCTTTTGCATTGAGGAATTGCAGTACTCTTATGTGGTGGCTCAACGATTACTTTGCTATGGACTATATGAGTAATTTCATAAGCAGTCTTATTATTTTCCTTGGATTCAAGGTCAACATAAAATAAAGGGAATGCTTTCGCTTCCCTTCGTATTATTTTATTATTCTGATCCCGGAATTTGATTGTTTTTCGAATGTTTACCACATTTCTCGGCATATGACCCATGTTGATAAGTTCCTGTTTTATCAGGTCAATATCAGTAGTCGGGTGTAATCCTCTTATCACCACCCTTTTCAGCCTTTAAGTTGTATGTATGATATATAACTTTACTTTGTTTAAATGACTGTATGAATGTACGGAAATATATGTCGCCATTTGAGATTACTTTGAAGGTTACTGCATTCTCCCCTAGAGCATTTGCCGTATGTTGGCTAAATTTATTATAGTCAATAATGCCGCTTACCGTAATCTTCGGCGGTAGTTTAATTTTTTTTAATTTCAGGAGGATTAGCTTCCCTTGTTTATTTGACCTCCAGTTATCTTGTTTACACAACTAGGAGGAATTTTTGATTTGCTGTGTTTAACTTTATCGCAATATGTTTGCTTTGGTATCGTTGTTGACGATGAAAATGAGCTGGCAGCTGAATTGTCATGTTCAGACATCTCAACCGGTTCTGATATCAGTGTAGCGTCTTGCGAAACTACAAACTGATAATTAATGGTACTGTTTTCGTGTTGTTGTATACAAGTTACACAACTTTTTTGTAGTTCTAGCTTCGATGCTAGGTTTTCTTTACGGATACTTACAAGTTCCTCTTTGAGCTATTATAGGCTTGGAGGAGATCATCATTTGTTGCTATTGAAGACTGTGTTAAGCTAAGTTTCTTGTTAAGACATGGATCATTTGCACAATTGGTTTCTGATAACTGCCTTTTAATAGAGAAATTATTTCCCGTTTTGGTTATTACTACAGGTTGAACAGCCGTATCACTATTCCCGCTGCAAGTAACTGTTTGCTGCCCATTTATCGGCGATGATGATCGAGATAGAGGTGGGGTGCGTTGCATAATACACGTATTCTAATTTATTTCGATACGAAAGAATTTTTATATACATCCTAATTATAAACCACCTACACACATATGTTCGTATGCTTAATATTACGAGTAAGCGTATTATATAAGTTATAAAACTACGGTAGATTAAACACGTGAAATAAAATAAATGGTTTTCTGCCACCTGCTGAGACGTATTCCACGGCGGTACAAACACGAATATAACTACGGAAATTACGCGCGTGTATGTGTACGTGTGTTGAAAACCGACGACGAGATTATGACTAGATAAGAAGACGAGTTAATGAAACAATCTCACCGATTTTTATGGAAACAAATCGTCATAGAAAAACCCGGTGATGGATACTTCGAAAAACGGATTTCTAAATCACAAAGACCGTTTAAAAGTGCACAGTTTACGTACAATTTTAAATGTAAAATCACTTTTTTTGCACTGTTTGAAAGTGGAAATAAACGAGAGCAAAACGACTATTATTTAACAATTTTTTTTTTACATCACATACAAACTACAAAACAACCTTGTTATTGAAGAAAAATTTAACTTTTAATCTGAAACAGTTACAACGTTAGAAGTGTCAGCCAGAAATGACTGGCATTGAATCTTTTATCACATCCATACTCGTCAGCCATAATTGTCTGACGAGTGTTTGTTACTACCAAGATTTAAAATGTGGCTTGCGGTTGAAAGTGCTAACCGGGTGCGAACATATGCGCTCTTATCTATCGAAAAAACTTCTACTATTTTCTTCTCTTCAGCTCATATGAGATGTCTATACTTCTCGCTCTATCAACTTGTGCTGTCATTACTATACTGGGGTGGTATGCCTAAATACCGTATTAAATTCGTGAAAGTTCTTCAACGTGTGATACTGATAATATTTGTCCGAAAGCAAATGTCACCTACTGTTCTTAAATTGTGTAGATTACAGTTACTTATGTACTGAACAAATGCTAGTAAATTTAAAATCTCATTCGATAGCAGTAGGACAAATTCAGAAGATACGTATAGAATAAAAATTCCGTGTATAAATAAATCACAAATAAGAAGACACGGTATGTATGCTGGCGCGATCGAATATAATTCCCTATTTAGAGGAATTTAAAAATCAATTTAATTAATTACAAATGACGTCGTAGGAAATTAATAATAATATTTATTCAACGTTCACAATTGTGTCTTATTTCACTATTAGCGGCATTCTGTCCACCTGTATTACATTATTAATTCTAAAATAACACGTATCTAACGTACGCTTGAACGTTTATCTTCTTGTACAGTCGGTGCTGTTGTATGTCATAAATATTAATTGCGATTGTAATTTGTCTATTATATGATATGTATTTATATCTTTCCGTTATGTATCATATACGTTGTTCCATTACTTTTTATATGAATTTTAAGAACTAATTGAACTTGCATTGACATTATATAATAAGTCATATTTATAGTTTTTACACGTTTTTGTTCAATAATGCAATTGTATAAAAATATTGGGTTTGTGTAGATGGTGTTTCCGAGTGTATATATATTTATTACATATGAATGTGTATGATGTGTTTGTGACGTGATTGAATAAAAGATTGTGCTTTGCTTTCGCGCATTATAATTACTATTACTATTATTATGTGACATTGGAAATGTCTTAATAACGTGAAATAAAGTTGAATTTGAAATTATGAATACTGTTATTACTGCCATTACTATTATTATTATTATAAATAGTAGCAGTAGTGTTATTTTTGTGTATATATATGTATTGTGCGTGAGTGTTGAGATGGAGTAATGATATTTAAATTAAATCAAGAAAAAATCATTATAAAACAGATAGCGATTAATAAAATCCTAACGCAGTTGAAAAAATATGGAAGAAATCTATTATTATTATTATTATTTGATAATACGGGCGCCGGCTGCACTAGCGGGTCATATGCGCTTCGGCGGTACATATACTAAAATTAGAAATCTTAATGTTATAGAAAAGGAAGAAAAAAATTATTTGGGGTGGTCAATTAATTATGTAGGAAGTTACACACTAATGAAATATTATTAATATTTAAAGATTACAGCATTCAGCTGTAAGTATCAATTAAGCACTACCAAAGTCTATTAAGAATAGCGTAATAGAAAATTTAACATATTAAAAAATTCAAGTGTTTATAAATTCAATTATAATAATTGTCGAAAAATATATCTTTAAAAGAAACAGATAGATAATTTACACTTAGATTTAACCAACATTTACATGTTCATATAAAAACAATGGAAATAAATCATTATAATTATGGTAAACGTTGTAAATAATCTAAACGTGAAATGAATAATATTAACCAAAACTGTAAAATTTTACACGTAGAAAGAACCCCCCCCCAAAAAAAAAATTATTGGAAAAATTAAAAATAATAAAATTAAGAAATATAATTTATTAAACATATTACTAACATTTGATGATGAATTGATTTTAAAAACCATATTATGAATATACACAGTGTTTAGTATTTAACGTAAATAATTGTAGGTTACAATGTACAGTACCCACTGTCAAGCATTCCATTTTTGAACTATGTTATTTTATTTTATTTTTTTTTATTTAAATGTATTTCCAAATGTTAATTATTTTTTAATTTATATATTTTTCATATATTACTTTTCCAATTGTTATTTTATATATATATATATATATATATATATATATATATATATATATATATATATATATATATATATATATATATATTAATATATTTATTTATTATTTATGTTAATTTATTTTTACTTTTATTTGAAAATAGCGTGAACTAAAAAGAATATATATTTAAAAAATAACTAGAGAAAGTTGAGAAATAAAAATTAATTTATTAAACACATTAATAAATTTTAATGTTGAATTAGTTTTAAAGACGATATGAAGAATATACTTAGTGTTTAGTATTTATTGTGATTTAGTTGTACATTACAATGTACGGCACCTGTCGATAACCGCCTCAATCTTGGACAAGATGCTTTAAATGTTTTTTTTTTTTTTAATTTAAATTTAAACATATATTTTTAATATATTATTTTTGTTATTATTGTTATAAAATGGTTTATACTTCGTTATTAATTATTAACGTTAGTGATTTTTACTTTTGTTATTATTTTTATCACTAGTGTAGTTACGATTCGATTTCATTCATTCTTACTTCGAAGACGGTTACAAACCCTCACGACGTCTTAAAAAGTGATAGCCGTTATTAATTGCTTTTATTTTTTTTTTAAATTTTTTTTTAAACGTATTAAGCGATTACTACTCATATTTTGTTTTCATAATTTCTCGTTCTCCTGCAGAGTTTATTGAAACCGAAAGCTTATATAGTGACTCAAGGTCCTACTGAAAATACCGTTAACGATTTTTGGAGGATGGTTTGGCAAGAAAAAGCAAGTTGCATAGTAATGCTTACTAAAACATTCGATTTCATCAAAGTAAGTAAACGTATTTTTTATCTATACATATCGAGTCATTTCGTGCGATAACCCAAACTGTTCAAATGATTACCTTTTTTTTTCCACCAGAGAGAAGGTTTAATTAAATATTTCACGGGACAATATACTAATGTATATTGTGTATATGCGTGTAAATATACTGCATAACGATTTTAATGTACTGCAGGATTATTTTTCAATCTTATTTGTTAGCTATGCTTACATTCTTGCCTTAAACTGAAATATTGAACTTTGTTTTTTTCTCCCTCTCTCGGATACCATATACTGCTACTGCTCGGAGCACTCGAAAAAGTAATTATTAGGTGTTACATGGAGTTTTTTAGTTAAAAAAAAAACAAAAAAAAACTGAAATAAATTAAATATTCACTACAAAGTCCCTATGCCGAAAATTTTCGATTTTTCTGAATCAGCTTTTATCCTGAAATTATTTAACGTAAAATTAAATATATGTTCTGAAACGAACATCTGTTATTTATGAGACTTATTTAAACGAGAATTAATTGTTATATTTTAAAGATACGATCGATATAGGTGTGGAATGTCATTTAAAAGTTTTATATAAATATATATATAAGTGTATATGTGTGTGTGTGTATGAGTGTACCTTGTAGGTTTTTTATTTTCCTTTTCCCGTTTAACCGAAAGGATCTGTTCTACATACTCAACCACGTGTGGGGTACTATTCAAATAAAGTTATTTCTTAAAATCAGAATTAGATACAGAGCACCAAACCGGACAAGAATAAGTGATTGTGGGAAGGATAATAGTTTTATATAAAATTAACTTATTATCAATACTCAAGTGAGACTTGTTATTTTTATTTTAATACTGCGGTCGAGGTGAGGCTCATGCTGGAACTCTACTATGTAACTATTTGCGTGTACACATTGCAATTTGATAAAATACATTTTTCTTTCTTTCTAAAGTTATTTCATATTTTCTCTCGACCTATCTACCAATCAATCAATTTATATACTATATATATATATATATATATATATATATATATATATATATATATATATATATATATATATATATATATATATATTAATCATCATCATTATTTGTTTACTCTTTTCCTGAGTATCGAGTACCATATTGATAATTCATGAGGTGACGAAGAAGCCTGATTCTTGCAGCTCACTGCTCGCTACATAGGCCATATTTAAATGCTCCGGTGTACTTGATGTTTGCTCCCATGTACTGAGTAGACGGTTACATTTTCCCCTCGCTGTGGTTCCAGCTATTCGATCCAAACACACTGTAGGACATTTATAACAACGTATGTTCATCTTTTTCTATCTAAGGTATTTCATCCCAATTCTTCAAATCGACTTCGCAACCTTTTAGTATCCCCCACTTCTAAGAAATATCTTTCTGAACACATCATTCTTTCTCTCTCTAAATAGATATACATGCATATTTATATATGTGTGAATATGTATACGTATTTATATGTGCGCGTACGCATGTATGTATGTATACAACAATTATATGTTGGTACAAACATTCTGTACTAGTTTTACAGAAAAATTGTAATTGAAAATAGACGTTGTAAATGCTATACTATCAATTCGACCAAAAAATCCGGTAAATAAACGCTTTCGTTTCAGGTTATGTGCATACAATATTGGCCATCGGCCAAGGTAAATAGTGAAGATTACGGGGATTTGAATATTTCCATTCAGCACGAAGAAGAATTGGCCAACTTTCACATTAGAACCATACGTGTCATATACAAAAAGAATACGGTACGATCGGTTGCCTCGTCGTCACAGTTATATACATGCTTATATATATATGTGTGTGTGTGTGTGTGTATATGCGCATATATATGTATACCGTATATACGAGTATTTCGATTGATTGTCTCGTAATCGCATTACATACATGCATATATATGCATGTATGTATAAATATATGTATATACATCTGTATGTATATATGTGTATATAAATATATATATATATATATTATATATATATATGCACATTTATAATTGTATTATATATAGGGCCACTTCGACGCGTATTAATCATACACATAGGACGTTTTAAAATTAGAGGGAAACTTTTGTGATCGAAGCATAGGAGAAATACATGCCTTTATTTCGAACTACTAATGTCGGTATATTTAGAAGTCTAAATGATATTATCGTTTAAATCTATAATGTGTATATCACATCATTGTATTGTACAATGCCGAATATTATATCTAGCCTATACGCTATTTTTGTATAGGGTATGTTACAATCCATTCAAAATACTAAGTATCTGTAAAACCGATGCATACGCATATAATGTTGTACGTACCCCGCTGCGTTGTTCACGATAATTAAGAGTTACACAATAATGAAAAACTTCATGTTGTGATCGGTTTGACAGTCGAACGCTATAACAACTAGGAAACAGTGTAATTTTTTTTTGCTTTTATTTTCTTTTTAGGGTTAAAACTATAAGGTTATATTTATAAATGCTATAAAACAAGTAAATTAAGAATAATGAACTGAACCGAATCCGTTCATTTAAGTTTGAGATACTCTAGTCAATCTATTTTACAATTAAAATTTATATGAAAATTATTAAAAATAGGATAAATTTTGATGAGTTTTCCGGTATATGTTATTTAAGTAAAATTATTAAATGTTGAAAATTCTTTATTTACTAATTCGGTACCGCTGATGTCTGTAAATTCAGTGCTTATATAATTGCATCCTGTCAGGATATGCTATACACGTTATCAGTTGTAATATTACGCATCTGTTCTTCGAGTATAGTCTATACTTATATATTTAAATAATCCGTGTCCGCTGATGATGCGTTAAAATAATTCGGCCTAAATATAACGTTGTTCAGTCGACTATATATTATTGGAAAGAATTGTTTTGCTGAATGTTTTATATTCATCCCATAATGATT
>CM065054.1:46622813-46722813 GCA_032883995.1 Coronaproctus castanopsis
CCGACTCGCTGCCAGCATTAACGACTCTGTCAAACACCAATAGTACGCACACAATTGTCAACGAAATAACCGAAATGTTACAGACCACGACTAAGAACATAAAATTTTTGAGCAGCTCACAGTGGAATAGATGGTAACACAAAAGCGGATGAATCCGCGAAAATGACGGTTGCTAATACAGTTTCCAGTAAACCGGTACCATCAGTCAATTATAAAGAATATCTTAAGCAACGCTTCCTACAAATATGGAATAGTCAATGGCAGAGATTGTCTAGTGAAAATAAGCTGCGGGCGATAAAACCATCTACAGAGCACTGGTCTTCAGTATTTCGGGAAAACAGAAACGAGGTAATCCTACGCCGGCTACGAATAGACCACACAAAATTAACACATGCTTATTTACTGGACAGAGTAAATAAGCATGTGCGATCGATGTAGCTGTCAGCTAACCGTCACACATCTGTTGATAGATTGTCCGGTCTATGAACAATACCGCAAAAACATTAACGCACCATCCGATTTAAGATGCTTACTTAAGGATAATGTAGACACTATCAACCAGGTCTTTAGTTTTTTAAAACAAACCGAATTATTAGCCAGCTTATAACAATCTAAACCCCGTGCCTGTAGCTTTACTGCTGTACACGGCACGTAAAAATAAAAAAAAAAAAAAATAAAATAAAATCTACGGAAACACGTTTCAATGGGCAGACGATGTTATATATGTAGGACAGTTAGAACGGAAAAAGAGGTAAACCGAAAAATAGCGTTAGAGGAAAAGCACAAATATGTAGCACATGTATCCTCGCCACCATTACTTATGGCGCTCAAACCTGGTTATTGACGAGTAAATTGTGCAAAAAAACACAAATAGCTGAAAGAGCGATGGAAAGAAAAATGGTTGGGGTAATTGGATAAGATGAGTAACAAAATATTAAGAGCCAGATCGAAGACGGAGGACACTCTACAAATAATACGTGAAATGAAGTCGAATTGGGCTGAATATGTCGTGCGGTTGAAACCGAACAGATGGGCCAAGCACGGAATGGTTACTAATACACAAGAGAAGGGAGAGGAAAAGACCAAAAACAAGACGGAGCGAAGATATCGTCAATCACGCAGGAAAATTGTGGATGCGTAAAACTAAAAATCGTCTGGAATGGAATCAATTGGGGAAGAAATATGCGGATGCTTGATTGGAGGAGGCCAATGCTAGACGACGGGCTCAAATTTCCCGTTCTAAATATAGTGTAATAATATTTATTATATAAGTATTAAGGTTATAGTATATATAGAATATTATAGATGGGCATGTTATAAATAATGGAAATAAAGGTGTTCGTATATTTTTATTTGTATATTAAGATTTAATACGAAATCTGAATGAATCTGAAATAAAGCAAGATCACGGTTTCTCAGACGGGTCAACAACACGAGTTTTATGAATAGTATTATTGCACCTGAAATTGTAACAAAATTTTCGGAGCAGCTACGATTGCAGAAATGTTACATGAAATATAGTATATTACTCGCAATAGGTTAGTTCGAAATTCCAACAGAAGAAACTAAACAATCGAATATTAAAACAAATAAAAGATTAACAAAAGTGAAATGAGTTAAAATCGTTAAATGTTTATAAAAATCGCAAAGCAATTAGATAAACAACGCTTATTCACTATCGGATTATTTTTCATTTCGTTAATTTTATAAATTAATATTCTACAGTTTTATTTTTTATTTCATTAAATATTTTTTAATATTATTTTTCGTTCATGTGATAAAAGCTTAATAGTCTATGTTTTTTTTTTTTTTTTTTTTTTTTTTAATAAACGTTTAGCGTTTTTAACTCATTTCTCTCGTTTTATAAACAATCACTACATTCCACATTTGTCAAATTACATTTTAAAGTATCAGAATATCGCGCAGAATGAACGAGATGATAATAATACGATCTTCTCACCGATTCATTCTGTTCCTTTACGTGTTTCAACTTTAATTCTTCCAAATTTCATCCTATTGCTATGAAAATCTTAAAGCTCTTATACCAACATCCTACTCTAAAAATAACTCTAACATGGATAAGTCACACAGGTTTTACATTCAATGATTTAGCTGATAAAACAGCTAAAGAGGTAGCTCGAATTCAACCTTATCCTTTAATCCCTATATCCGAAACAGATGCGTTCGTCTCCATCCGATATATATATGACAAATAAATTGTTTTGTGATCTGCGGAATGCAATTGCCTCAACAAATCATCTTACATCTATTCGCTCCTCTCCTCTTCCTTGGAAGTATTTTATGCATAGCAGAAAGGAACAGTTAGTACTATCCCGTATCCGTATTGAGGCCACACCGCTTATGGTCATATTTTAAATAAACAAATTCCGGATGCTCTTAACACTCCGACACTTATTTTTGGCCGCCCACAATATTCCGTATAAATTCCTGTTGTAATTCATAACAGTTTTATCTGATGATCCAACTGCTGCTTCAAACTATAAATATGATCAATCTCATCTAACATTTCATATTTACTTTCCGGTGCTTCTGGCCATAGTAGCAGTACATAGTACCCGACCAAAAAAAAAAGTAATTTAAAAGTTCGCGGTACATTCCGCTTAATTGCTAGCACGGCGGTCGTACACATTATAACGAAATCATATACATTAGGATAAGGTAATTGCAACTATTGAAGATATTAGTCGCTTTAATTTTACGATAATTAGAGTTTTTTATTTTTTAGTACAATACGGTCGGCCGTAGTTAACAACGCGCTAAATGAGTATCGTTAATTCCAAATGTTGAACATCTAACAAAAATCTGAATAGATATTGATTGGCTTATTTTTTCATCCTTAATTAGTCGCACACTATAAAATTACATAACTAGCCGCGCGTTGGACTTTAACGACAGCAGCATAAAAATCATTGTCAGAATTTTTAATTATTTATTTATGTAAATGTAATACAAATGTTTATTTAAATGATTTTATCGCAGTGTCAAATGTGTTAATCGGATGTTATAAAGAAGAAGAAGAAGAAAAACGTATATTTTTACATGATTAAGCATTACAAAAGAAAAACAATAATTATTGATACTGCGTACCGTTTAAAATAAACTTACCGCAGTAACTATAAATATAACATGAAAAACTTAATTTTTAACAACGAATGTTTAACATATATATATATATATATATATATACAAAATGCAGGAAAAATAATACATAAAAAAAAAAAAACCTGCGATAAAAAAACTAGACAAAGCGGACCGTCAAAAATAAAAACGTATTTAATATGTATTTAAAAAAGAATGTTATAGATAATTATTTAACAAGCTATATTATGCTCGAGTATGCTTATACTTAGTATACTTTGTTCTTAACTGCTTGGAATCGTAATAATCAACGTAATTCATGCGTAACACATTGTTCGAAAAAGGTAGTAGACATTTTCGATACACATGATCTTTTAACAGAAAGGTAGTTTCAATTGCTCGTGCATTTTCATTATATTATACTATAAATGGGAGTATATACATCAAATGCATCGATTCTGATAGCCTCTTGTAGCTAGAGTTGCTAACTCCACACTGGACAGGCGTACGTTAATATCGGTCTAATGAGCGATTTATATATTATTAATTTATTATCGACATTTAGGAATGATTTGCGCTTAAACAAATTACGAATGGTACAAATTGCTCGATGTGTTTTAATTGACGCGTAATCTAAACGCTTAACCTTTTATCTAAAATAACTTCTAAATACTTTACTTCGTCCGACCATTCTATTACACCGTTAATCGTTAAGGTAGTAGGTAGAAATGGCCTCCTACGAGTAAACAGTATATTGCCTGAGTTTTGGCAGGGTTAAATCTGCCACTTAATAAAATAATGAATTAGCCTATCGGATGTTATAGAAAGATTAGTAATATATAAGAAAAAGTAAAAATTAGACGACGTAATATCTACAATCCAATAGAGGAGTATTATTATCGTGTGAAAAATAAAACATCGTTATTGTTCGGAATCGCTACTAATAGAATTAACGGAAAAACGTTCGCATTTATAAATTCTTATCCCACGATATAAACATTTTACAATCGAAACGGGCGATCAAAGTTAGAATAAACCCGGTAAATCAGATTGTCCTTCGAACATTTCGATAAAATTTCTTTTATTTATCGTAAATTTATACATAACTGGTCATGCGTTGTACTTTGCGCAACAGTTTCCGTTATTTAATTTAATTTTTTTTTTTTTTAAACAAATAAATCACTATTTAAACAGACAACTTAATATTCCGAAAGTACACACCATGTTAATAAGTTACATACGCAAGGTAATTTTTCTTACGCGCGTACTAGTTAATTTTTTTATTAACCTGAATATGGCGTAACAGCCGAAAAGGTATTTTCCTTTCGTAAACTTAACAATTTCAAATGTCCACTAAAATATGATACGTGAAATTTTAATACTAACCACGTTTTTTTTTTTTTTTTTATTATTTATATAAAGAAGTTAGTTACCTTACAGTCAGTAAACCAAAAAAAAAAAAGAAATTAACGCCTATAAAAATAACTTACTCGATTATCAAATTGCAGTCACTGAATGAAAACAGCGAATCCTTGTGGGTTAAAACCAAAAAGTTACCGGTGCCAACTCCTGAGCGATTTAATATAAAATTAAATAACCGTTGTTGGGGAAAAAGCAGAAAGGTGACGCTTTTGCCCAATATCTTAGCAACGCGTTTAAACCGAAAATCCGCACGCAAACAGAGACCATTCGAGATTTGTGAAAGACACCTCGAACAAACTATTAGAATTTCAATGTATCATAAAACACGTCACATCGAAGGAAGTATATTAACATTGCATACAGACAGCTCTCAAAAAGAAGGATCCAGGACTCGACGAGATAACTGGAGAAATCACTTCTCACCAAAAAGAAATCAGTTATATTCATGCGCTATATTTCTAAACTAAGACTCGGATACTTTCCGAAGAATTGGAAAAAATTCGTCGTCATCACGATACACAAGTCAGGAAAACCGACAGACTGAGATACATCTTCATATCGACCGATCAGTCTTTTTTCTTCACAATTAAAAATTCTAGAAAGATTAATATTATATCGCGTGGAATCATTAATTCGATAAATTAATTTAATACCAACTCATCAGTTCGGTTTCCGCACAGCGCACTCAACGGTGCAACAGTGTCGTAGACTAATAGATAAGATCTCATCAGCATTCGAAAAAAAATGGAAATATGTCGCGCAGCCTTCTTAGATGTAGCACAGGCGTTCGACAGGGTTTGGCAACCGAGACTGCTCTTCAAACTACGTCAGTTTCTTTCCAAAAATCTCTATGAGCTCTTTAGATCGTACTTGTCTGGTCGATCGTTTATAGTAAGGGCAAACGACGTACTCTCTGATGAATTTAGCATCACTTCATCTGGGTACCACATAGTTGGACCATTGCTATACTCGAACTACATTGCCGACATACATCGAATCAAACGGTCCTGGCGACATTTGCCGGTGACATAGCCATCATTGTTGCTAATAGTAATCCGTATTATGCTAGCTTAGCGGTACAGAATCATATAAAGATAGAATAGTGAAATTGGCACAAAACTGGCGTATAATATTCAACCCGATAAAGAAATCAACACATTACGTTTACTACAAGACGAATTACATGTCCTAGAATTGCACGATACTGTAATACCGCAAGACGTACTCGGTCAAATACCTCGGCATGTACATGACGGCTGATGTGGCGTTCTCATGTAGCTCAAACTAGGAAAAATATAATAGCGCCTACTAAACTACTGTATCCATTATCGTTGGCAAAATCACCATTAAACTTAAAATATAAAAGAAATATCTATCTCGCGATCGTGGTGCCAATTTGGAAATACGCTATAGAATTATACGGTGGCGCAAGTAAAAGTAATTTTCTACGTATTCAACAACAACAGTCGAAGATATTGCGTACCATCTGCTCCGAAGTATGTCTCAAACCTGACGCTTCATTCCGATTTACAAATACATCCACGATGTGTATGTATATCAAAAATTTCTCAGTAAACTACAGTTTAGCTCAAATCCAAATATCAATCGAATGTATATAGTCTACCGGACAACCCACCCACGCGATTTCAGAAACGGAAATGGTGTCGTGATGCCTTGCCGATCACTTGAACAAATAGTTAATTTATTTTGCCAAACAGCACTACTTATGTATCGACTTAATTTAATTTGATTTAATTTAAATGCAATAGATTCGTACTTTTTTTTTAAACCTCATTCTCGATCTAACTTTATCTAATTGAAGATGTTAGTCGCATATATTTCTTCCTTTTCCCTTCCTTGTATCTTCATTATCTTTCCTACTTCTTCTATTCATCACCGTTGGCTGTGGCATATAATTGTCGTACAACGTAGAAATAATCAAAATATCTCTGTAAAATTTATAATTTTGTGATTTGGCGAATGCCGTTAAGTTAATAAACCTTCTAAAAATTATCTACCATCATCTGAAAAGCGATATATTGTATAAAAATTTTATTTTATGTTTCCACCTACTTCATTCATTCGTATGCTGTATACGGAGGGCTTCGTATCTCAGAATAAACGAGTAAAACTCTATTTAATTTTAAGTTTCGAGTACACCTAAATTTACGATTTTTTTTTTATCTGAGTTTAATAGCGTAAAACTGAAGAAATAAAACAAAATAAAAATAATGTTAATCGCTATAAAAATTATTTTAATAACGCAAAGCTTTTCGAACAAAATCGCGTCATTTTCAAGTATATACAAAAAATAACTGCGGAAAAGGTTTGCGTTAAAACATTATTTAACTTTTTTTTTTTTTTTTATTTCGTTTCGTTAATTCATAAAATCACTACTGTTCCATACATCAACACTAAAACTGAAGGAGTTAAAAAAATGGGTTAAGTTTTATATATACACGATCGAAGCTCCGAAAAAGAATATTGAAGATGTACGTGCAGCCTGCAGCCATTTCCGATACTGAAACCTGGATATTAAATAAAGTTAACACGAACGAGTTGAAGCGTTCGAGATGTGGGCTTGGAGGAAAATGGAACGGTCAAGGTGGGTAGAACAAAAAATTCGAAATACGAACTTTCTCTTCTGGTCAAATTTCAGAACAACTTGGAAATAATGGGCTGAGGATGCGAGAAACAATATAAGGCTTCACAACGTCTGTAGATATATATATAATACGATAAAATTGTGGAAATATTATCTGAATCGAAAGTTATTAACTGGGAATGGACTACTTTCAT
This sequence comes from Coronaproctus castanopsis, assembly GCA_032883995.1. Lineage (NCBI taxonomy): Eukaryota > Metazoa > Arthropoda > Insecta > Hemiptera > Monophlebidae > Coronaproctus > Coronaproctus castanopsis. The sequence goes on from CM065054.1 coordinate 46,630,134, forward strand.
ACATTCTTAGGCATCGATTTAAATTGAGGTATCCATATATATATATATATATATATAACATGTGTGTGTGTGTGTTATTAATCGAGTGGATGTAGTCTACCTACACAACAAAATGACTCATTCTGTCGGGAGTGAATAATTTTATAGGATTATCGTGAGACTCCCATCACGGACGTAACTATAAACAAACGATTAATCCGATCCGTCTTGTTAGTTTGCAGTTGTTATCTTAGTTTTCTGTGTAGACTCCTGAATTCAAAAAGCTATTATTCCGGCTATATTGGTTAATGATAATGATGACAGCGAACTTACATTAAATTTGCATTATAATTAATTCCGACCAACTTAGTACAGCTAATATATATATAGCTATGTTATTTTTATATTTCAGTGTTATACCATTTCTTATTCCCTTTGCATTATTAATTATTATTTTATTATTTATCAATACGATGATTATTACTTTAATATTATTATTATTACCATTAAATTAAATCAACGTGCCGTGAGTAGAAACTATAGCTGGCGGAACAGTCAGAAAACATGTTTTTTTTTTTTTCCATCAGACAGTATATCACAATAGTGCGAGTCCGCCGAATGCATATAGAAAGTAAGTGTTTGTAATGAGTGGCAGGGAACGCATGATCTAAAGAATGAAAACAATTTAGCGTGTATATTGCAGCATGTAGGCGCGTTGTAAAAAAAGAATTGACATAATAAAATTAAGTTCTATGTGTAGTCGTTCTTTGTAGGTATATACTCAAACTTAGAGAAACATCGTCGTCCTTTGTCAACAAATATTGGGCAGAAACGTTGAATATTAATACTAAATATTAGTTAATACAGCAATAATAAAACTGTAATTTGAATTCCGTATAAAAAAATTTAAATATAGTCGAACAAAGATAAATATAAAATAAATAATACATACAGTAAGGAAAGCGAAATATATATATATATATATATATATATATATATATATATATATATATATAGGGTGAAGACGGACGCTTTTGTTGCTTTTTGAATGAATCAAAAATTACTCGATCAAATTAAAACTACGAAAACGAGTGATTAGCTAACAAAACATTTGTGGAACACAATATCGTTCAGATAACCGCAATTTGAAACAATACACTCATTCAGTCTACAACATTTTTGAACAGTTTTTCGAGCATAGGTCGCTGAATTTTTGCAATTTGTTCAGAAATACGACTTTTCATGTATTTTAGATATCGTGGATGTGTTTCGTAAACGCAGTTTTAAGGTATTCCCATAAAAAAAACATCTGCGCCTCGGAGCGCAGGGAACAACCGAAACTTAATGACATTTTAACTAAATTCGATACAGTTTTTTTTTTTTTAAATTTTACGCATCTGTATAAACACACACACATACACGCCCGCCCGCATACACACATACATATATATATATTCATATATATATATATATATATATATATATATAAGAATAAGCCTACCTATATGTATAAACGTGAAACTCTTTTTGCATTGTCGTGATTGATTAACAATTTTGTTATTAATTCTATCTTATGACGATGCTTCTTTATTATTAAGTTTCTAGACAATGTTTGTAATGTCGGATATATAACATGAGAGCACTGGAAATGACAGAGAACTGACACAGGTGCAATCATCAGCAACCTGAGGAAATAAGGCATTGAGGAAAGCATTGCATTTTCCAGTGGTTCTTGTTAAAATTGTGTTAATTGTCATTTACATCGGGAATTGTAAAAACCTTTTTCTCATTTAAGATGAATTTATACGAACGTTCCCACCGAGTGATAAAATATCTTTAAACAAGAAGTTTTGAGTTTTAATATTTTCAATTTTTTATTCAGTTGATTAAGAGTGTCACCCAACATAAAATATTTAACGCAATCTTTACACTTCTTCATTTTTCTTAATTAAGGAATTCTATCCCTAAGCTGCTTAATGTTACGACTCTGACAATCAGCCGTTGGGAGTTGTAACTGTAATTTGCGACATTATAATAATACTGTTCAAGTTGGAGTTTAACTTCGAAATTTTACAGTTTAGTTTATTAGTATTAGCGCAACTTCTGATGCTTAATTGTGGATCGTCAATGCGTTTGTGGTGAATATTATTAGGGAAAAGGTTTATTAATTTTCTTTCTAGGAATATTAGGCGCCAATGTGGGGAGACTATTTCTGTGTGGTGTAAGGTCAAGGTATTCTAATGAAAAGGTAACAATTGTTCGATTTATTCTTAAATAATTAAGTAGTCAATAACACTTTCTTCTTTGTAGTTGCTAGACATGATTTTTGAGTATTTTTGGTGACTAGATAATTACCCAATAGAACTTGGAAAATATAATAGAATTATAATTTTCCGACACTCTTTTCTCCATTACCGGCAACATTGTTTTATTGGGAAATAGGTAGCACGAGATGAGGGGTGGCAGTTTTCTATGGAAATGGTCAGTAATATTGTTTTTATTTAGGATATTGTTTTGAATAGGAAAGGCGACTACTTGTTCTGGATATAATTATTCAGTACGAAGCGAGAGTCATTAAATGGGAGTGTTAGTTATCCCATGGTCGTTGTCTGAATCCAAAACGATCTTCAAAAAAAAATAAACACACATACACGAACGTTATCAAAACCTAAGCTCCAAAATCAATTTTTGATTTTAGGCTTCGATAATTTTGAGATGTTGCGGACAAGCCCTGTTGGAGTTTATCATATACTGTGCTACCGATACACTTAATTATGATAATTGTATTTATTAAATTAGCATTAATATCCATGCAGTTGCACTCCTTGCAAACGTTTGCAAAAAAGACAATGCAGTTTTTGTGTTTATGATGATCTACGAAATTTAAGTACGTTAATTCAGATTTACAATATATCTCGGAGTGCCCGAAGCGACAACATATACTCTTGAGCTGATGGAGTCCACGAAGGCCAGTGATTCCCAGTTAACTCTAATGTAGTTGTCAGTGAGTAACTTTTTTTTTTTTTTTTTTTTTTTTTAACATCGTACCCGCACTTAGTGCTACTAACAACGTAGATCACGGATAAGAGAGGGGTTTAATCAAGTGCCTCCATTAAGGCACAAGACTGCGATGAGGAAGAAGGAATGTACAATATGGGAATGAGATTGGGACGAAATAATGATAATAGGAATAAACAGGTACAATAATAGGAGAAAAAGACATACGCTATCGTCTGGAAGGAGAAGGGAGACTGAAATCAATTAGGTGATAGGAATAGCATCGCGACACCATTTTCTTCTCAAACGTCTTGGCGGATTATCTGGAAGACACGATGTGTGCATTCTGCGGATGATTGGATTTAACCTCGAACTTGTCGAATAATTTTTTATATTGCTGCATATGTATGTCACCGACATAAGGAATCCTAAGATCGTTATGTAAAGTCCGATTGGAGACGTAGACAGGAGCGGACGTGATGGTACGAAGTATCTTCGATTGTTGCTGTTGTATTCTTCGAAGATTGCTTTTGCAGGTACTTCCATACAGCTATATTCCGTAACGCTAAATAGGAGCGATCACTGAAAGATAGATGATCCGTTTAGTCGTTAAATTTAAAATTGACTTCCGACCTAATAATTGATACAGCAATTTTGCACGAGTATTGTTCTTTTTGTCTGTGCCACGTGTAGCCTCCATGTAAGCCTCTTATCCATAATTAAGCCAAGATAACGTACCGAGTTTGCTTGAGTAATTTCTTCATTATTGATTTTCAGTGCTGGACAGCTGACTTTTCTATTTGTAAATACAACGTGTTTGCACTTATTCGGGTACGGTATAGTTGAGGAGCACGACTTACCTGTTATTGGATATTTTTCTTTTTCGATATAGCTTCTTGATCGAAGGTATCCATGAAGTACGCTTTAATGTCCTGTTTAGATATACTGTTAGCTTTTGCGACTCTTGTTTAGAAGTATTGATAAGAACTGTCTTATAGAAACGTACAACCTTCTCATTACTAAATTAAATTTTCTGCCGCAGCAGTTTTTTATAAATTGCATCAGCATCGGTGCCCCTTACTATAAGCCTGTTTTTTTTTTTTTTTGTTTTTTTTTTTTTATGAGACAATTTGTTAAGTAACTTTTGCGGAAGTTTGTAACGTATCGCGTACTAAACTTTGTATTTCCGTTTTTTAAATATCTTTAAACGATGCAACTCTTTTCGTAGAGTCGTCAATTTATTTAATTTCGAGTTTATTCATTTTAAATGTTCGCCAATATTGTTCGTGGGCTGGGAGATCAGCACCAGCAGGTTACCCAGCTGCTTGACCGAATCCATGGTCGTCCCGCCAGTGTAATCAATTGGACTAAAACCACTGTTTACGCCGAAATTTTTAAAATTTAAATTATGCAAATAATTATAAAATAAAACTTGTACGTAGACTGGATGATATATAGTGTAAAACACGTTTTTCAAAATGTGAAGGACGCAAGAAAATATTAGACTAGTGTAATTATTAACCGATCCTGGTTATAAAACTGAAGAAAGAGGGTTAGATAAAAAAAACATATAGGTCGATTCGACAGAAAAGTACGATCGTCTTTGAAGAATAGCGAAAGGGAAGGAGGAAGATTAAGTGTCGCCCTCAGTGAGAAGTACGAGTTGTCAATGGAGACGGCGGCTCACTAAACTCTTTAATGATATTGTAGTAACAAGGTACTACGTAATATGTTGACAGATAGGTAATTCTTCGTCTCCTGCCTAAGAAAATCAAAATAGATAGCGAAACCAACACAACGATTTACCACAGGGCGGTATCCTCGCTCTCGCACTATTTCATGTATATACTAATACACAAAATATTTTTTATATGCAGACGACCTAGCAGCGACTGCCCAAAAAGGGATATACAGTTGCAGGGGTACTAGGAAAGCTGCAGAGGACCCTCCGTGAACATGATATATATATATATATATTACAAAAGAAGTGGACTAAACGCCGTAAAATTGAAATTTGTGCGTTTCATCTGAAGAATGCCAAAGCAAATTACATACTGGTGCTTAAATGACGTGGGAAAAATATCGCTTATTTATTTATTTATTTATTTGTTGCAATGAAGCCCGCACAACGGCTGAAAGTAGGCTTGTAATTAAAATAATATAATGAATAATTTAAAAATTACAAAAAAAATAAAAACACAAATAGAAAAATAAACTACGGAAAAACTACATGCATCGACAAGTCTCACACACATTATTTTACACCCCCCTTCAAATAATCCTGCTCCAAATAAACGCACGCATCCTCCTCAACAGAATTAATAAATGCAATCTAGTGACATTTAATGTGAGTTTTCTTAACATTAGCTCTGGTCACCACTTTGCGATTACCACCGGACACAGACAACGATGACATCAATGTCAGACTATAACCGAAAATTGTTCAAATACACAACATACCACATTCACGCTACGCACTGCTAACAACGTTAAGAACACGAAAACATACGTGTACACATGGTATCTCCGTAAAGCCGAATATTCAACATAATTGTCGTCGATCGGTCTCTAACTTTCCATAACCATTGTGATAAGCTGAAAGCGATGAATGGGGCACGGAACAACCAACTATGGAAACGTGCGTTATCAAAGTGGGTAACCCCACCAGGTGTGTTACGAACTTCAGCATTAGCGTACTGCTTTTCTGCTGGAGACTATGCCTGCATATCATGAGGTCCGCTCGACGCATACGGGGAAAATAAATACAGCTCTGAATGAAACATGTAGGATGATTACTACTATACCTAGCAAGCTGCATTGCACTTTCAGCAATATGTATAAGTGTAACAGCTTACCTGGAAAGTGTACATGCAACAAGCACTCAGCACCTAGCAGAAGGTTTAAATGCTTCCTCCTTGAAACAACTGCAGAGGCTGTACGATTATCTAAATGGACTGCAGAAATGGTGAATTTTCAAACAAATAAAGGATGTGATAAGTTGGCGACAGCGGAGGACCCAAAATAAAGCGCGGACAGGATGTGGAAAGAGTGAACACAACCTAAGTGAGCTGTACGATTGTGGAGAGCGGCAGGACTATAAACACCTGTTCCAATGCCCGTTAATATCGGCAACTATCAAAGAAGAGGATTTGTAGACCGTGAGCATCAATGACGAATCCTGAAGGCTGATAAATGATTGGAGTAATTTCACATAGATCTCATGTTTCATATTTGTATTTTATAATTTATGTCTTGTCTTGGAGAAATAATAGGAGACGAATTTTAAATTATAACGGCGTATCGAATATTTCGCGTATTGAGCACTTAAATTAAAATAACGTCGGACTTTGTTCAATTTTTTCTCTGTGCATGTTTAATTTCGTTTATTTCGATTTAAATAATTTTACGAGAATATGTTTTCTTTTTCATTCTCATCGAACGTGTTACATACGATTTTTTATCGTAGCGACGGAGGCGGGCGTTCGGGCGTTTATCTATGCATAGACGCGAATTTAGAGTTTATGGAAGAAGAAGATCGTTTCAACGTTTTCGGTTACTTGAAGTTGCTTAGAAGATCCCGAAAAGGAATGGTGGAAACTTTGGTAAAACATTTTATTATTATTAAACTTGCAAGAAAATTTAAAACGAAACTTTACATTCAATACTTAGGCTATTGTGTAGTAAGAATAAATTCATACCATTCAGTTCTCTGCCTATGATTAACTTCTAACATATGGTCATGTACGTGTTTCGTTATATAAGGCCTATGTGGATTTCTAATAATTAAGTTCGAATGGATATTTTGATTATTATCAGTTAAAATTATAATAATAATCCAGCCGTCGCTCGCGCAGTGTTATAAGCGGTTTTACTCCGTTTATTTTAATTTCATGCACATAATTAAAGAATAAATGTGTTCGATGTCATTTGAGTGTTATGCCATTATTATTATTATTATTATTATTATTTAGTTTGTTCCCCAATCCGGATTTACCCGGTGCGGCTAGTTTATTGCTTAAAATCTAGGTATTATTATAAAGGGCAGGGGACTAGTGTGCTTAAAACTAAATAATTAGAGAAGTGCATATAACTAGTGTGTAGCTGAAAAGTAAATAAAAGCATGTGTGTCCTGCTTGTGTTGAGTCTGTGGAGTGCATAGTAGTAATGAATAATAATAAATATACAATATAGTTCGGAAATAAAGATACCAAAATATATCTGGCCGACAACGAAATACACTGTTTCAAAAATAAAAATCTTAGAAGAATATAAAAAAAATAAGACTTAAGAAAAATACACCGAAAAATCAGATAAGTCTATTAAATATAAATTCATCATTAAAAGAATAACATACTTCATTATGGTCAAGATTAAAATATTTTAAAAGCAGTTATGAACATCATTACATATTTGTGCGTACTAATAATATATAGTCGGGTAAATTAGAAATGAATTAGAAGTCGAGAGGGGACCATACCACCAGGAGCGATGGAGGTATTGGTTTCAAGTTTGAATTTAGCTAATTGTCCTTGATTAATTTGTAATTAAAGAAGGCTACATGATTCTTTCCGTTCAAGATAAGCGATTTTTTATATTTGTCATAATACTGAAAGTGTCACGCAGTGAAGAGACGGCAGCACACTCGAAAATAAAATGATGAGTACCGTCAACAGCATACTTAGAACACACGGTGCACCGGTCAGCAGTGGCAAGCTTAAACCTGAACAAATAGGCTTGAAACCTACCATGCCCGCAGTTGTAAAAGTTAATTCGCGTATTTTAGTTTTTAATCTTTAAGAGACATCCGCCAGGAAAATATAAGTTTTTGTACCAGTAGCATCTGTATCCCACCTTCTCTGCCAATCATCAACAATCGAGGTATTGACATATTTCTTAAAAATTTTATTAGGAATATGTGTCGCGATGGTGTTGGCAAAGTTGTTATGTAACAACCTTAAGGACCCAGTATGTGTAACTACACCGACAAGCCTGTGCTCACTGATCATCGCTCTGACAACTACATATAAGTCCAATGGCAGAACGCCACTAATGACACAATCTGCCGATGTAGGTGCCGTTTTGTAAAGCGAAGAAATTCTGAGGAGAAATTGCCTTCGTTGTTTGTTAACTCTCTCGAATAATCTGGGACTGACATAAACAGCAGCCGCATAACAATAGGGCCTGAATGAGAGCCTTATTCAGTATGAGCAGCTCCCTATAATTATTATGATCATTATTAGTAATAGTAGTAGTAGTAGTAGTAGTAGTAGTAGATAAACCAGAAATTAAAATTCACACTAACACGTATGCACATTACTGGTCGGATAGATGTTCAAATTTGGGTTGTAACATAATATAACTGGTAAGTGAATATAAATATCTAGTTGTAACGATAGACACTTGCGGTGGAACTTACAAATACAAAAAGTGGGAAATAAATTTCAATAATACCAACACTATGTACATTAAGAAATTATGTAGTTCAGGAGATAATGAGAATGGTATACTAAGCGTTAGTGGAATTCAGACTGAAATATGGCATACAAGCATGGGGATCGGTGTCTAAATATTACATGGGAAAAATTGATCGATTGCAAAGAAAAAGTTTGAACCTAATAAACGAGTATAAGTGTAGAAATCAGAACGAACCATTATTACGTCATCATAATGAATTAAATATAATGGGACTGTATTTGTTCCCGGAAGTTTGGGATTATCTAGTAAAAACTAAAAGTATCGATTTAAACGCAAAACATGTAAATAAAATATCAGACTAATAAATACGTGATGATGATTAAATAGTATACAGGAAGAAATTTTTTTCCCATCACAACTGACCAATCTTAGAGGTCATTTACTGATTGACTTAATGAGATGAGTGATATTTTGTGGAAGAGCAGTACTCAGCAGTACTCCCTCTAAACCTATGCTGCTGGTTGGATAAAGTCTAGTGGCTTACTTCGCCACAGCCTGCGTATTTCACCGGAATCATTCAGCAAATCAGTAGCAAGTGGATTCGTGTGAATGCTAATTCGTGCAACATGTTTGTTTGCTTGTCTTTTTATTTCATCCTCCACAAACATAACGTTTAAGTCGTTATGGAGGGTAAGATTTGAGACGTGCCAGGTAGCTGCGGTAATAGATACCCTATTTTGATATCGCTGACTTTCTGTAAGTTAGACGTTTTGGCGCAGCCTCATAGTTGTATACCGTATACCCAGATCGGTCTTAGGAGCAGAGTTTTATTTTCCAACGATAACCCTGATTTACTAGTTAGCATCCATGGCGTAGATCCGGTTTTAAGCCTGAAATGCTCTTCTGAATGTGGGTAGCCCAAGTCAGCCTAGTGTCCAAATGCATGCCCAAATAATTTACACTATTGCTATTTGGAATGACAACGTTGTTTATTTTGATTGGCAGGCGTTCAATCTTTCGATTTGTGAAAGAAATATGCGCTGATTTAGTTTCATATTTTAGCCAAGTCTCTACATGCCCGAGTGACTGTTGCAGTTCTTTTGCGGCTGTGTTTTCACTCTTATCCGCAGCTAGGATTGCTGCGTCATCAGCGTACAATGCTATTTCTGCATTACCAGGCTTCGGGAAGTCGGACGTGTAAATTAAGTATAATATCGGACCGAGGACGCTTCCCTGCGGTACGCCCGCCCATACTGGAAAATTATCTGAGTATTCAACAGCTATTTTCATTCGAAAGTATCTCTCTTGTATGTACGATTTAAGTAGTAGATAGAAAGGGTGAGGAAGCAGAAGTTTAAGCTTGTACAACAGTCCCTGGTGCCACACCCGATCAAAAGCTTGTGTAACATCCAGAAATGCAGCTGTACAGATATTCTTGTTTTCCAAGCTATTTTCAATAATCTTTGTTAATCGGTGAACCTGTTCTACTGGTGCTGTGATACTTACGAAAACCAAATTGAAAATTCGGAATTATTGAATTCAGAGATAATAATATTGGGAATAATCGTTTTAAAATTAGTTTTTCTAGAAGCTTTGAAAGAATAGGAAGCAGCGAAATAAGCCTGTCTGACGAAACCAGTTCAGACGATTTACCAGGCTTCGGTACAACAATTATTTGAGAAAACTTCCAACTCAAGGGAAAATATTGGTTACGTAGGATAGCGTTATATATTTTATGAGTAGAATGCTTTTACGTGACGACTCATTTAAAAGCTCTGCTGTGATTAAGTCAAATCCGGGACACTTTTTCCGTTTCATATTTTTAATAAATTGCCGAATCTCATTTGGGGTAATCGAGGTTATAGGTGGATTCATTTGCAGTGGTTTTTCTAGGTATTCAAGGATATATGTGGAGTGTCACTAACTTGGGCATTCGGTGTGAATACATCGCAGAAATAATTTGCAAAGAGCGCTGCTTTATCGAAGTTTGTACGAGCCCAACTACCGTCGAGTTTTATTGAAAGAAAAAAAGATTGTTAAACTGAAACAGCAGCTAAACGAGTATACGGATAATATAAACAGAATAATAAGAAACAAAAAATTGTAACTATGTATAATGTAAAATAAATAACAATTTATAATGAATTCGAAGTGGCGCGACAAATGATGGCAATAAATTTGATATTCTGCTACTAGTAAATGAGGTAATGGCAATATGGTAAATAAAAATAGTTACTGTGAGAGTGTATTTGGGAATGAGTGAGTACTATAACTGTAATTATGTCTGTATGTGGGAGTGGTGTATGTAAATTTTATAAATTAAAAATTAACGATATACGAATATTTTACATGCACATATTGTAAAATGTAATAGTAGTACGTTAATCATTTTCTCAATGATTGTTTCGTTTATTTATCCGTTTTTTCATTAATTATTGTTTATTATATATTTGGTCACATTTTAAAACAAATAGTGGCGTATTATATCGAAATTGAAATAAATTTGATTTTATTTGATTTGAAATAATATTATTAATAATATCCGGACACAAAATTAACTTGGAGAACCCATATTGAACATAAAGCTGTCCAAATAAGAGAAAAAATACGTCAAATGTGCCGGCTCGTTGGACGCTAAAATAAAGCTGAATAATAAACACCATCGTAAGTCCTATATGGAAATATGGGATACACAAATATGGGGATGTACTATGGCATCGAATGGTAAAATAATCCAGACAACTCGGAATAAGTTTCTTCGACTAATGTTCGCTGGTTCCAACGAAATGATGCATTTCATGCAGATTTACAGATCAAATGGATCAGCGAAGTAATACAGGTTTATGCTGACCAACACCACAGAAGACTTCATCATCATCCAAATCCGGAGGCGTTGACACTTTAGCCCATTGATCGTGACTTATGAAGGCTTAAACCTTTTCAAACCTACTGACTTGGTTGTTACTAAGTAATATACGTAACAGAGCTTAATCATTGGGTTAAACCTGTGCACATGTTGAATAATCACGATTGCTGCTTATTTAAACTAAAGTTTAAGATTGCAGAAAGCAAGTAGCTGTTCTTTCTTGAAGTTACATTAAAAAAAAAAAAAAAAAAAAAAAAAAAATTAATAATATTTTTTCGATCTCGGCTAACGAGGGACTACGTAATAAAGCGATGAAATCGGAAGTTGAAATTGCGCGTTATAAAAATTAGGCCAGCTCGTCAAATCTGTCTGGAAATACGGCTGTCAGCAGTGGGGCCGCTCGAATAACGATTATAGAAAGATTATAGAAAGATTGCAAAGTAGAATTTTAAGAACCATGGCAAATGAGCTAAGTAACGAATCAAACGCTGCACGCGAACCTGGGGATAAATTACATAAAGGACGAAATTGCCCAAATAGAAAAAACTATCACGTCGCAAGTCTGTAGTCACATACAAGTAATATGGCAGTTGCGCTGTTAAAGATAATTCTACTGGGACGTTCGTAGATTGAATAGGACAACATTAACGGATCTAGTATAAAGTATACATATTCTGTATACATACGGAACGAGACGGCTGGACCTGATTCTTTAGCGAGTTATCTTACACTAAGACATTGAATTTTATTTCATAGCCTACAGAACTAGTTGTGTAAATTGGCGAATGAAGTGGAAAAGAATTAGAATTAAATAAAAATTAGCAACGAAACAATCGTTATCATCGTCGTACGTCGCTGAACGTCGTAACTAGCCATTCTACGTTTATTTTTACGTACAAAATAAACTAGCATTCGATGCGCTATTTATATGCGACGCAGATGCGCGTATGTTATACGTAGTGCAGTGCCACTGCCTTCTACCTGATAATTAAGAATTAAATAATGATGAAAAACTTTCCTATGTCGCATGTACAGTCGAGCACTCTAGCAACTACACTACCGCGACATTGTACTCTTAAATAGAAATAACAATTTCGATTATTATTATTATTATTATTATTATTATTATTATTATTATTATATTTATGAAATAAAAATACTTTAAACATGAAATTTTCGACGCGTAGGATCAATACAAATTTGTGTACGACACGTTAGAAGAATTCGTTATATGCGGCGTATCGTGGTTTCCGGTGAAAGAACTATCGCAAAGATTAAAAATGAAATCAAACCGAGACTCGATAACGAAATTGAACGAATATCAAAGAGAGTATCAGGTACCTAATACATTAAACTATTTTCGAAAATTTTAATTAAGTACACGAAAATAATCCATTTTTCTTTTTTCTATATTTTTTTCTTTAAACTCAGTTCGTAAAAATGATGATGGGGGGTAAGTATAGTGTGCAAATGAAGTACAAGTGAAAATAACAGTTTTTCCAGTACCCGTGTCCAATTAAGTTTATGGATGTATGAACAAAAACTATTTTACAATTAGGTTCTAATTTTGTATATACTTAGGCTAGATGTGCATTTATTCTGATTTATTTCTGCAACAGCGGTGCGAAAGTATTAAAAATGTTATATCGTTTAGTTACTAATTGATCGGCTCTATTATCGATAAAAGGTTTATCACGACGATTGACAGACGGAAAATCGGTAAACATGTGTCGGAGTGTGCGATGTTGTACTTGTATAAATAATCTTTAAATAAGCCGTGGCCGGTAATAAATTGTACGTTAAAAAAAATTTAGTTGTAAACGGATGTATTACTTGATTTTTTTTTTTCGATGTCTAGGAACATTTGTTTTTTTTTAGCTATAATATTCTTTCCACTGCGATTGAAATTTATTCGCGAATGAAATAAGGTTGTCGATATTTTTACATTACCGAATTTGTGATCTGAATTTATTTTATTTTTTTATCGTCTTCTTCTTATCGTCTAGTGTGCATGCAGTAATTAAATAAAATGCCGACGGGCGTAGCACGTTGAGTACGGCGACTTTCCTTCTAATTGCCGAAGTTAAGCAACGGTACTTGGATGGGTGACCGTCGGCTCAGTGTGTTGTGTTGTGTTGGTATCTCCACATTTTCCTGGCTCGCACGGGAGATTAGGCTATTTTCTCACCAATTTATTGATCGGGGAGAGACCTACGTCCAGCACTGGACCGATATAGGTTAAAAAAAAAAAATAAAAAAAATTAAACTAATCAATAATTAATAGAATAAATTATAATAAAAATAAAAATTATAAATCCAATTTCAAAATTTTTCAGCCAACTTATAGTTTCGTTCTCTAAGCTGTGCAATTCCTTCATTTTGAGTCGCCGGCGAGCGTATACTAAACACTCTTCTACAATGTGCTGAGCGGTTTGATGGGTTGTTCCGCATTCACAGTCGAGGAAGAAGCTGTCATGCCTCACTTCTTCATTCAATATCCGCATCTGCCGTGTCCGGTTCTAAATTTAAATTTCGCCAGTTCCGTCTTCGTAGATTCATTCCAGGTGGCACTTTTGTTGAATTTTCCACCAAATTTCCCTTATCAATTTTATTTTTAACTGCGTCCCAGTGATTCTGCCATCTTTCATTAAGACTGGGTTCGATTTTTTCCACGGTTATTCTCGTTCCACGCTACTTTTCCGCATTTTAAACGTTGTTTCGGTGCGTTAGCTATTTCTGTATATATATATATATTGGTAAATCCGTATTGGTGGAAAAGTTGGCATAACCCTCGTAGTAAGGCTCGTTCACGTCGGATCTCTGCCGGTGCTACGTTTGCCAACACGGGAAACCAAGGAAATCGGGTAATCCTAAGTGTTCCGGTAATTGTCCTGAGTGTTACATTTAATCGTGTATCGATCGTTGGCGTATGTGAGCTGTGTTTAGGATGCTGAGCGATTTGTCGAGGATAGACGGTATTGAATTGCACACATTCAAGGAGAATGTGGTGGACGGTAATGAGGACAATACAGGTTGAACGAAAAGGAGGAGAAGGTTTTTTTTAAGATGTAACTGCGCACGATATTAATGTGACCTAGGCGCAGACGAGTACAACATCGTAACTTCTGTCTGTTTCGGTCGGATGGAGTCCGGAGGAATGTTGAATCTCCCAAACCGATCGAAATTTTTTGATACGTGGAAGTGCAGAGACTACTGAAAGTTCCACGACTTACGTACTGAGGATTCTATATAAGTCTGAAGGTCTTACATCGCTGTAATCAGTAGCGGGAATTGTTGAAGTAATGTTGTCATCTCTGATAGCACTGTCCGCTTGGTCATTGCCTTGTATGTCAACATGCGATGGGATTCACATACGAATAGAAAAATCAATATTACTAACCAACCAATGCGAGCGAATTTCTCAATCAACCACCGGAAGACTGAGAATTAGTCATCGTACGCGAATATTTAATCAGCACGGCTGTTATAAATAGTAATGATGATAATAATAATGATAACTATTATTATTATCATTATCATCGTAATAATTATAATTTCGGTGGTAATAATAGTAATAATGATGAAAAAAAATATGGAGCCGACGGGGAAAATTTTAATTTCAAATTCAACGGTTAGCAGAAGCTGTAGTTAAAATTACATTTCTACCTGAAAGCCGAGAACAACAGCACGAGTTGTAATCGCGAAGAATAAATTTGCATATTAATTTGCAGTGGCTTAGTTGAATTTAATCTTGCCTAAAATACCCTCAAATACCAAAAACACAAAAAAAAAGAGTAATTCTTCTTCCTAGAGAAATAAACGCTCAGTTCTGTGGTGAAACAATAAAACGCGTTCTTATTATTATTATTATTATTAATATTATTTTGATTATTATCATTACTATAATTTATTATTACTTCTTTAATCATCATTCTCATTAGTATGAAAGTAACGGGAAAATTTTTGGCAAAGATAATTCGGGAAATCTGTAAAAGCTAATTTAACCGCTTCCGTTAGAAAATCGTAGTTAATTAATTTTACAAAACGATAAGCAAACTGCTTTTCCGTAAGAAACGGAAGATTTAACACAGACGAATAATAATCGGTCACCGTAATTCAGGAGAACGAATATATATACATATATACATATACATATATATATATATATATATATATATATACATATATACATATACATATACATATACATATATATATATATATATATATATATATATATATATATATATATATATATATATACATATATACATATACATATACATACATATATATATATATATATATATATATATATATATATATATATATATATAAAATTAATATAATAAAATTAATCACTATAAAAATTTCTATTAACGCAAAGTTTTTCGACAAACACGTCATTATCAAGAATATACAATAAACGTTACATATAAATTAACTGTAATATTAATATAACAAAAACTTATATATATATATATATATATCGATTTACATTGAATAGCCAGATGTAATTTAATTTATTAAAAAAAAAAATATTTTTACAATAACATTTACTTAAAAAAAAAGGATTTTAAATAACAGACTATGAAAACACTTTAATTCGTATAAAAATGAAAATGATGACAAGTCGTTTTATGGAAAACACTGTACAGAAGAAAAACATGATATAGAAAAGATTAAGAATAATATAAAAATTTTACACACAAAATATAATTCTTTTTTAAATATTAGAAAAATTATAAATTTTAAAACAAGGAAGTAGTAATAATTTATTAAATAATGTGATCAATTTTGATGAATAATTATAAAAACAAAATTAATCACTATAAAAAATGTTTATTAACGCAAAGCTTTTCAACGATCACGTTATTATCAAGTACATACAATAAATGTTACATATAAATTAACTGTAATATTAATATAACAAAAACTTATATATATATATATCGATATATATCGATGTACATTAAATAGCCAGATGTAATTTAATTTACTAAAAAAAATACGTTTAGAAAACATTTACTAATAAAACCGATTTTAAAAGTAATGGTTTTATTAGTAAATGTTTTCTAAACGTATTTTTTTTTAGTAAATTAAATTACATCTGGCTATTTAATGTACATCGATATACATCGATATATATATATATATATATATAAGTTTTTGTTATATTAATATTACAGTTAATTTATATGTAACATTTATTGTATGTACTTGATAATAACGTGATCGTTGAAAAGCTTTGCGTTAATAAACATTTTTTATAGTGATTAATTTTGTTTTTATTTTGTTTTATTCATTAATGAAATCACTACATATATAAATATGTATATATATATATATATATAATGAGAAGCAATAAGCTTAATAAGAAAAAACTCTTACGTACCTGTTCTTCAAAAAACGGCATTTATCGCAAAATAACTTTTAAAAAGATAGTTATCTCGTTCATCCGTGTCGTGCCCGGGTCATTTAATGACTATTATACTTCCTCAGATCAATACTTTGCCAGCTGCAGGGCATGCTGATCCGCGTTCATAAAATTAGTCCTATTACACCCATAAGTGGCCCATCGACTGAATCTCTCCGTAATTGCAGCTTGAATTCTCTATTAATGACAACTTCGACATACTCATTCTTGTTCGAGTATCAGCTCGTATTCTGTTCAGCGTCCTCCATATTACCCATTTTCGATCGAAGCCCGATGCAGGGATTTCTTGTGCATCTTCTGTTTGAGTACCCTTCTTTCTCCGTCATTGGATGATGGGAATCGTGGATTTTTGTTTGGTTCCTTCCACAACAGCTGCGTCTTTTCCTTCCTATATCATGTACCGCTATTCCACCTAGAAGATATAAGTTGTCAATTTTCGTAGTTCTATGACAACCGGTAATTTAAAGGCAACTGTATCGTTAACAGCTAAATCAATTTTTTTTACGCGTGTTGTATGTGTCCGTACAGGGCAAACATATTTCGCTGTCGAAATGCGTAATGTCGTTGCTAATATTCCAACTGCTTCAGGTTTCGATGCCCATCATGTTCCAATTCATTTTCTGATAATTTCGTTTCTTGTATTTACTTACCTTTTTACATTTTCACAATGCACCCGGAATGTCAAGCTTTTATCCAATGTGACTAGCAAGTATATACAGGATTTTCCTAACGTTCGAGGGCTACTCCTTTCTACGGCACATTTAAATTTCTTTTAGATTCACTGTTTTTCATATCGAATGCACATACTTGCGTTTTCGCAAGATTAGGAACTAAGGCATTTTGAAGGTAGTATTTACAGAGTTTTTCCAGAATTTTAATTAACTCTACTAATTCAATTGACTAGCAAAGGCAAAATCGTCTCCAGTTTTTTCTCCTATTGGCTGGCCATTTGTATAAACGTTAAAGAGCAATGTTGAGAACGCTACCCTGTGGAAGATGGTTCTTTTTAACTTTGTTTCCCACTCAATGTTACACAGAACATTCGATTTTACACACGATATATTCTACAATATTAATAAATATAAGATCTGCCGTCGCTTATATATCGTCTTCGGCAGTCATAATTCAATGTTTTATATGCTGCCTTCAAATCGAATCGACGAACACAGTGGAAGTACTTTTCTTTAAAACCATTCCCGATATATGGTGTTAGGTTATTGACTTTTGCACCGCATGTGACCTTTCTAATCTAAAACCAGTTTGTCGATTATTAATTTATTCATCAATTATTTCATCTATACGTCCCAGTAGCGGGCGTTTAAATGTATTAAAAATGTGACATATTAGCTTTCTTCCGGATCTTCGCCAGGTTTCACTACATGAGCCATTCTCCCTACTCGGCTGGCATTTCATTACGACACTCAATATAGTCCCAGTAGCGGGCGTTTAACTGTATTAAAAATGTGACATATTAGCTTTCTTCCGGATCTTCGCCAGGTTTCACTACATGAGCCATTCTCCCTACTCGGCTGGCATTTCATTACGACACTCAATATAGTCCCAGTAGCGGGCGTTTAAATGTATTAAAAATGTGACATATTAGCTTTCTTCCGGATCTTCGCCAGGTTTCACTACATGAGCCATTCTCCCTACTCGGCTGGCATTTCATTACGACACTCAATATAGTTAAAAAGGCCACGTTCGAGTCGTTATCCCGAAGTGTTTTTTATCTTCTCGGTCTTAATATTATCCATTCCCGGCGCTTTACCATCATTTTTATTAGTTATATGATATATTTTTTCGATTGTAAATTTAATTTTGTAAAATAATACTAATAGTCGAAACAAAACACCTTGAAATTATATCTCTATTTCGAAGAAAAAGGTAAACAAATATATTCGTAATTAATCTAAACGAATGTTTTCTAGTATTCGGACGATTCATTAAACATAGGTTTAGATCGGTTTCGATGAAATCAGTTCAACTCGTTAATAAACGTACGCCCAATTGATACGACACTAGTGCGTATCGTAATTATCGTCCGAACCGTCGATTTTACAAAGTAATTCTTGACCGTCTTCCGTATTGATTACTCCGGTCCACGACGAAAAATTAATTTCCGTCATTAAATAATCCATAATTTCGGTCGACTGACGTTGGCCAAACTGCGGCATCATTTTAATCAGCTGGTCTTTCATCCAATTGGTCAGCATACTTTTAAAATTTGCCAGTGACTGATTCATATACGTACGGTATTTATCGATCGAACTGTGTTTCGGTGAATTCTCGTCCAAACGTCGATTATCGTCTTGTCCCGTTTCTTTTTTCGGTTCTATGTGAATGTGCCATACCGATTCTTGGACCAATTTATCGACGACGATCATAAGTTCGGCTAAACTGTATCCGTCGAATTCGTTCGTTTGTTCTTCGTTAATTCCCGAATGATCCATAATGATAATCGAATTTATTTAATATAATTAAATTCTTCGATTATTCGAACTATATAATTTACTATTATTAATTTCCGTGGTAATTGTTATATATGTTTTTTTTACACGTAACTATGTAAAAGCGATAATAAAAATACGCGATATTTATTTCAGACGTAGTAGCGATAGGTATTTAATGAAAGCAACTTAAAAATTATTTATTTCACGCTGATAGATTCTAGACTAATACGGGATTGAAAGTTGGGAAAAACATCTCGTACAGATTAAAAATCGAACTTCTTAAGAAAGGAAATGTACCGGATATAAAAAGTTTTGCGCTTAATGACCAGAATAACAGACTATCTTTAAAAAGCAACAATTGCTTCAGTGTATTGTGGACTGCTTTTCTGACTAAAGCTGTTTCTATTATTTGGTACTCAGTGAAATGCTATGTATATTGTAAGGATCCTAATACTTGCCTAACGGATTTCTACCGGTTCGATCACTCCACTCCTAGGATGCTAGTATATTAATATAACACGATGTTTATAAAGAAATAGTTTATTGTATAGAAACAAAAAAAATAATTCAAAATATTATAAATTACATATGCGTTAAATGAACGAATTATCCCTTTTTACATTAACAATTTTATCAAGCAGTATTTTTAATATATTTCTATTCTTTATCGGCGAATCGGTTAAATACAATAATATTTTATTTCAGTAATATATATATATATAACTAATCAGATTCGTAACGTAACTCACCGACCATGTTTTCTTCCTATTGGTAATGATTCTGACAACCGACTTGAACAAAGGCTAACTAACAACTAACTTGAACAACCGCTAACTCGCAACTGACCCACTAACTAACTAACTAACAAACATTTTCTACAGTCTTGACCAACTGATTCTTCTCAAATAATTAAAAATTAACTGGTTCTTCATTTAACTAAACCTCACTGGTTCTTCTCGGTTTACTGGTTCTTCTTGGCTAACTCAAACTCACTGACTCTTTTTTTTTTTTATTATCGATGGAATTAAATATTAGTCCTCATTTCCCAATTTAATTAATTAAATCATCACGACGTGAACATACGACGATCGTCGTAATTATATATCATCATCATCATCATGTAGTCATCAGTCCTAAGACTGGTTTGAATTATATATATATATATATATATATAGACATTAATTTTACACAATATTCGCGCTATATATATATATATATATATATATATATATATATATATATACATATATATATATATATATATATATATATATATATATATATATATATATAGCACGTTAGTGTGTACATAAAATTCAGTTGTTTTTT
This sequence comes from Coronaproctus castanopsis, assembly GCA_032883995.1. Classification (NCBI taxonomy): domain Eukaryota; kingdom Metazoa; phylum Arthropoda; class Insecta; order Hemiptera; family Monophlebidae; genus Coronaproctus; species Coronaproctus castanopsis. The sequence continues at coordinate 46,650,607 of CM065054.1, forward strand.
TATCTTACTCTGTTACAGCAAATTTGTAAAATGGCACCTCGTTTCAGTATAGGGGATTGCGCTGGCGGTCACCGTGGAGATAATCGTGAAAAAAATAGAGACGTTTTAGTAGTACCACGTAAGTATTTTTATACAAAAATATTTTATACAAATCTGATATACAAGGTGTTTCATAATTGACGTTAAAGCGGCTACACTGAACAGTAAACGTATGAGTGACCAAAACGGTTTAGATAGCAGCGGAAGAGTGTACACAACAGTGTAAATGAAGTAATCAGAGTGTTTGCGCCGTTATATAAATAACCCCTTGTATAAAACAGTGTTCTTGTTTGTAATCATAATGACGTTTTCACACGAAGTAAAACTTGTTGCTGGACCAATTTTCTTCATACAAACCATTAATACTGCGAACGGTATCAGTCATTCAAGATTTTTTTACACAGCTTGAAGAAGATGAGCGTTTTGCCCATTTCCAATGGAACGGTGCGAATGCGCACTTGTTTGCAGAGACGATTGAGTTCCTTTTTGGAGACAGAATCATCTCGCAAAAAGCAAAACATCATTGTCCAACCAGATCTCCCAATCTCACTCTCTTAGATTTTTTTTCTCCGGAGTCACCTAAAGAATAAAATTTATGAAACATCAATCGCAAATATCGAAGAGCTCGAAAAAAAAAATTCGTATGTAATATCTTAAATTTCTGTGGGAATATTGAGAAAGGTGTTTGCCAATCAGTTGAAACGGGTTCGACACTCTGCGTGGAAAATGACGGATATCGTTTCCAACATTTACTACGAACTACGAGATTTGACGAAAAATGTTATTATTTTTTTATTTCTTTCGATTTTTAACAATTTATATATATATATATGTATAGTAATAATAACCTTTATTTAGCATAACTAAATTAACAATTTATAAATCTCTGTCACAGCTGAAATAAATTTCTAAAATTAATTTCAAATATAGTCTATGACTATATTTGAAATATGCCCTATCGAACGAAGGTCTCTCACAATTTTTCCCAGTTGCATTTGTTGTGTGCCAACCTATACAGAGGCTTCTGGATCCCAAAAATTTTTTGAAGTCGTCATCCCAAGCGACTTTTTTCTCTTGTTGTACGCCAGGAACCATTCCGTTACTTTCTTCGTCCACCGCTGATCTCTGTATCTTATATATATATATATATATATATATATATATATATATATATATATATATATGTATGTATAAAAAGAAGTTTAATAATCGTTTAAACTCTGACGGTGTAACGTTCGTAGATTTGAGCTTGTACATCTTGTCCACTTTTGTCCACGAAACGTAAATTTTTTTCAAAATTGATGAAACAGAGTAAATATTAAAATCAATTTCGAAAATAATTTTAAGTCTTTTACGTGGAAACTTTAGGCGAGGTCAGAATATTTTAAAATTTAATCGTCGATGCGGAAAATATTTAATCGCCTAAATCTAAATCATAAAAAGCATAGAGCGATAAACGATCATTTTCTAAAAGATATTTTACGTTCGATAAATTGATCGGATATGCACTGCTAAAAGCAATATCCGCATAATTCAGAGATTTCGAAACAACATTTTGAGAACAATGACAAAAGCACCTTGGTTCGTGAGCAGATACCCTTCACCAAGTTACGAAAACTCGATATAGAAGGTGTCATTAAAGAAACAGCAAAAAAGACATAACGCTGTACAGTCATAATGATAACACCGCGTCAAATCTGCCTGTTAATTCATTGGTGATTAGGAGACTAAAGAGGACAAAACTATTTCTGATTAGTCCAGAATCATACTAAGAAAAGACAAACATACGATTCAGCATGATAATTCTTCCTATCATTCGATAGCTGAATGTATTCAAGCACTTATCTCCAACTGAAATCATCTATTAATAGCCAATCAGGCTAGGAATAATGCAAAAATATTTATTAAAAAATATATATATATATATTTTCATACGAGACCGATATATCCTGATGAATTAGTCCGGTTTAAGAATTAATTCCAATTTTCATAACAACATTATCGTCCGTACATATTTCTTATTATTTTAATAATTTTACATTTAAGAATTGCAGGGTTTTCTAACATTTTTTTCTTTCTAGTTATCAATTATTATTTTTACATTTTTATACATTTACGTTTATAATATTTATATTATACGTTGTGTCTATTTATATATGTTTATATTTTAATTTATCTTCACTCGATAATGGCTTAACAGTCGAAAAGTTTTTTCTCTGATTTTAATAAAACATTTAGCGATTTTAACTGCTTCCCGGTTGTGTATATATAATATATACATATATATGTATCTTCTTTTACTTCTCACTGGTTTTCGAGGTTATCATCTAATTAGGTCGCTGTTTAATCGGGTGTAGACGATGCCGGTTATCAGTTTGATTAATGGATTAGAAGATATAAAATTAGCAACGCAAAATTAAGAAACACGTAAGCTGAAGCGAAATCTGCCGTACGTGCTGCCGTTCAACGTGAGTGTATTATCAGTGGCAAGGCAAGAGACCGCTGGTCTCTATTCACGCTGGTACGATTCCTCGCTTCACAAACGAGAGGAATAGTTTGGAGTAAGCGGAAAATTGTGAGGATAGAAAAGCTAATGGGAATCGATACCTCAATTTTGGGGGAGGAATTACAGCTTTTGAATAGAAATCCAAACCGCAAGACAGCGAGTTGCTACCGAGCCAGTAGCGGTGTAAGCTTTTGATAGCGACCAAAACATCGCTGAGAGTGAGACAGTGTCCGTAGGATTTCGCTGTGTTTCATTAGGCAGTTTCTCAAGTTGCCCATTCACATCGTCTTGTCACATTGTTACTATTGTAATTATCTGCTTCGGGCTTTCCAATTTAACTAGGTCTTATTCCCTCTCGTAGCCAACCTACACATATCTGTAGACCGCGGTCCACGATCAGTCATCTGTTGACACGCCCCGTCCCGGATAATCTATTATATATTTACGCGTTTATTTTTATTTAATTAAAGTATCGACGAATTTTTGATAAAATTTATATTCGTAGACTTATATTTCCGATTTTTCTTCGCTAATATTGAAATTGATTACGCATCACTACACATATGTATAGTTAAATATTAAATAGAAAAACAAGCACACCGTGTAAAGAAAATTGCTAAGGGAATTGTGTAAATTTAAAAAAAAAAATTGGCGTAGAAGGTATAAAACGTTTTTTGTTTTTTTTTTTTTAAATTTTCCAATCGATTAGTTCGTGTAACTTTAATTACAAAACGTAATGACGTATTATTGATTTAATTTATCACGCGCAATAAATGCTCGTGTTACTTTTTACATAGCGGATAACTTCCGACCTTACCTGATATCATTCCAAGGCAATAACTATACCGATTACATCAATGCCGTGTTCGTTGACGTAAGTATTGACGTTTTTTTTCTTTTAGTTTTTATTTAATTATTTTACACTTATTATAATATAAGCCGATCTCTCTCGCAATTGGTCAAATACTAGTCAGGATGTGATAACGTGTTTGTGTGATGATTAGGTATTTAAATTTTTCAAAAACACAAACGGTACTCGTGAATTACGATATGTGAAGAGAATTGATTTGATTGAATCAACGGGGCAAACGAAATGAGATCAAAATTCGAATCGGAAGAGCTAGAAAGGCATTCGTAAAACTAAAGCGAACATTACGTATTAGAAATATAAAACTTGTATATAATAATATAAATTCTCCGGGCATTGTTGCACGGGTTTTGAAAACGGTCATCGCAAAAATGATGAAAGAAAAAGTTAATTTGAAATGTGGTTGCACGGTAGAATATAAATCGAACGGATAAAAAAAAAACGCAAAACGAAACTACTACAAAACGTATGAATTAGAAACGACGGGAAGTTGTAAAAGAAGACGAATATCCTAAACTGAAGTATTCAGCAGGTCTAATGCGCGACACTCCTGAGTTAATACGTGGAAAAATTACTGAAGTCGCATCGATACAAAGTTTGTTTCGAGCAGTGTTATGTTCGTAATATTTTACACATCAATTATAACGAAACCGGTACAATACCGAAGGACGTAGCATTGATACGCTGTGTTGCGACATTATGTGATTAATCAGAATGTTAAACGGGACATAAAACGGAACATAAATAAAAACTGAGCTATTACATAGGAGAAATCGATAAATACACGTGAAATAAACATCATCACGGGAGCAACTTGAATAAATACATTTATAAGAAAGGAATATAGGCAACTTTACCTTGTCTCGCTACGTTCTTCGACTATTACACCTCCGTATAATGTATCGTCCCTTCCGCATCTGGATAATCTATTCCCCCACATAGCGACATTTCTAGAGAAGTCTGTAGATAGTGTCCCCACAGTATCACGTTAGGTAAGCTGTAGAGGCACTTAAAAAAACAAAATAAAAAAAAAACACACATATATGTGATAGACATTTTATTATCTCATTCTATCCGTAAACGAATTCTTTTAAGTGCTTCATCGAATCGTGCGTAAATATGGATTTATCCGCTGGTTTGTAATTCTAATACTTACTTTCCGTGTCCGGATTTTCTATACTTCAGCCCAATTTATCGTTTGCTGCAATTAAATCTTCCGCATCACATTTCTGATCCGTCATTGAACACTGGAGGAGGTGGTTAAGGTTTGTGTTTTCCCGCAGTTGCACTGTTGGCTCATCCCAAATCGGAAACGGCTACGATGTGGAACGAAGCGCCAAATAGTTCGGCCAAGTTACAGTTTTGCCGCCTGGTCTATTTTTAATATAATCGGAGGATTTTTTTTTTTTCCATTTGAAACAACAAAACTTTTGATTTATTACTTTTATTTTTAAATTATCTCCTATTTTCGCGCTTTATCACGATTATAAATCATCCGGTTTATAATACTTGTTTGAAATACGGGTAATTTTTATTTATCGCGCGTATGTGTACGTGCGTGTGTGTAAACTAATTCACGAATCTGTCATCTTAATATATGTGTATTTTTTTACTAATTTTAAATTATTCCAAATCTATAACGGTATTATTATAGGTTAATTTCGATTTTTGCGTTAATTTTTTAAGGGTTACACAAAGCCGAGAGAATATATTGTAACAGAATGGCCGCTGAAACATACGCCGGGAGAATTTTGGTCGTTGATATACGATTACGAATGCTCTGCAATTGTCGTACTTTGTCATCCGCCTAAAGATTCTGTTAGTAAACACACAATATATGCGACTATTTTGCACTCGCTCGCATAACGTATCAAACGATCTATTAAGGAAATACGTAATTAACGTTTAAAAAAAAAAAATCATTTTCAATGAAATTAACAGTTGTGTTTAAATTTTTTTTTTTTTTTAATTTATTTAAAGCGGCGCCATGTACTGCTACTGTGGCCGGAGACACCGCTTGCGATATTTATATTAGGGGAAAGAGTTTAGTACGTTTCAGAAATTTGAAGGTGTGATCGATCATGTTAGGATTATCAGAAATAGTGGACGGAGAATGAAGAAGGTCGGGTTATAAGATGTTACATACTGTAAAATATTTTTGTTGAAGTATACAGACTTCCCACTTGCGTAGTCCGTTAGATGAGCTATTTTACTTAATCGGTAGCCCCTAGTTCTTCTAATGCATGAATATACACTGCATTTTTTATCTAAGCTGTCAAAGCCTCCTTTTTTTTTTTGTCTTGTAAAAATCAATAATTACTGATTTTCCATTAATATCATTACCTAAACTGCCTTATTTTGGTCTTGTTACATAGTCCTATAGTTATGTCATCGGTAAATCCGTATAAGCTGGATTTAAGAAGTCTTCGCCTATAAATACGAGCGGTATGTCTGCTTTGCTTTTTTTTTTTTCCAGAATTTTACCTTTAGGCAGATTTAAATTTCGCCTTAACATTAATGTGCCTATAAAATGCCAGTGTGTGTGTGTGTGTAACACGGCAATGAAAAGCTAAATAATATTATTATTATACGTCAACACAGACGAGCGGTATTTTTGAGCGGCAGCGATTTTTATTTTGAAATAACTCTTTTAAAACGTAACGTACGAATTACTGCCAATATAGACATGATGCTAAACTCTGAAAAAGGTACCGAAAAGTACCAGTACATAGCTTTTTTGAAAAACAAAAAAATGAAATCATATAAATTGTATAGTTAAGGGGTGAAGGATGCGGCGACAAATTTGAAAACATCAGATCGAAATTTCGCGTATGCGTGTTACCTAAAGTGCCACGACACAAACACTTTTGCTACAGTAATGATACTAAAACAGGCACATGAAAGTTACACATAGAACAATAATAAAACAATTAAAACTTATAATTCTAAATAAAAACTACAGTTTATACGAAATAGAGTTCCGTACGCATCACGGTCAAAAGACGAAACTGGGCATTCTTTTTACGATTCGTCGTTTAACAACTGTACAAGTTGTTAAGCGGGAAATTGTAACGATAGAAGAATAGCGTCGTACAGAAAATTAAAACAATCGCTAGGAATAGTACGAAACATTTCCAGAATATAGAGATACGGCCGAACAACATGCAAGAAGACACACTAATTTTACAAAATAGTTGGCCAACAGCGGCTTCAATTTTAACGGTTTCTTCCCAACAGTTCGCTTTATCGGATTTCGAGTTATCCGCAGTATGCCCCCAACGTTATCACGGATGTCTGGCTTACACGTGCTGTTATTGAAAGCTTCGTTACTCCGATCTCAACCGACCGATGACTACGCTCGAATAATAATTAAATTCATCGAGGTGCCTGTATAAATTACGCTTCTCCCAGTATCGGTTAATTTACACCTTCCTCGAAATTAAAATTTCGCTTCAAACGCATTGCCGATCGAATGACAGACATCCGTTGTCAAGTGATTCTTAAAGTTCTCCGCAGTACTTGCACGGTTTGTTTTTTTTTTACAATATACGCTAACCTCGTAATTTCTCTTATTTTCTCTTTTCCTTATGGCAGAATTTTTTTTCCTTCCAACGGAACAATGCTAAAAACTGCTCAAAAACGTGTAGCTGAATAATTGAAGAGAGTTAACCCGAAATTAAACAATATACCGGTTAAAATTGGACAAACTTGAAAAATAATTATCAGCTAGCAAAAGAGACGGTTGTATTTGTAACAGTATCTATTGTAATTAACTTCTAAATTGCAGCCGCGAGCGAATTAAAACGATTTCGCGGCTAATCGTAAATCAATTTATATTAACTAGCGACTTCTTCACTTTTCGCAGCAACAATTCCCCGCGTTCTGGCCGGAAGGACGTCATTCTAAAAAATACGGACCTGTATTCACCATCGATCACATTTCTCACAACCATTACAGTAACATTCGAACTTGGTTATTTCGTATAAACAAAAAGGTAAATATATAAAGTTTTGTCGTCGAAAATATAATTCTAATTATTATTTTTTTTTTTTCGAGTATATTTGAATAAATTTTACAATTACACAAAAACATACTAACGCCTATATATAATAGGTACGCACGAATACGCAACACACACATACTCGTATAATAACTTAAACTTTAACACACGCGCAACGCTCTCTTATACGCATCGATATAGGAAGATCTTAAAAATTACTTTTCAAGCTTTCGCTCGTCGACCGATATTTACATTTCGCGTGATTTAATATAATTACACATTAACTAATTTTATAAATATTTATTTTAATATACAAAATTGCCTTATGATTTACCGCATTTATAACTTATTTCTTTACACATCATTTTCACATTCGTCTGATCACACCGTCACACATATTCTCGCTTACACTCTCGTGTATACTTACATTTACACTTTGCAGTTTTTCATTTTATTTCTTAGCAACGCTCTGCGAGTATTGCATCTTTATCGTTTATTTTTACGTTATTATTATTATTATTATTATTATTATTATTATTATTAATATTACTTTAAAATTTTTCCTTAATTAATTTCCTTGTTCAATATTTTCCGATATTTTTCTCAGTATGCGGTCAGTCTTAATCTGCTCTCCGCATTGGTAGTACATCAACCGTTTGAGTTAACATAATATCCGCTTTGTTTTCATATTTAGTTACTAGTACTATTTGCATTTGATATTTCAATGCGTTTATTTTTCGTATATTTTCTTCCACTTTTCTTTATCCCCCTATTCGTCATCAATATTGCTGTATCCTCGGCAAACGCATAAACTCCTTATTGCTTTCAGAGATTTTGTAATCTATTTACGTATTTGATAAACAACACCCTGCTGTATGGTTGTTTTTTTTTTCGTACTAATTTTTAATTCTGGTACACCTGAAATACTGGCAACGCGCGGATGAGTTAATAGAACGTAAGTAACAAAAATACGAGCGTATTCATTACTTGCCGTTGTTAAATTTCTCAACTTTAATTCCGGTTAACACTTTTAAATAAAGATTCAACACGGAAAACACGTCCACCTAATACGCGACTACAACCATCACTGATCACCGACCATCGTATTTGTCGTTTCCCGATGAAACTATATAATATTTGTTTTTTCACGCGTCACTTACCGTTTTAGATCGCACGTGGCAACTTATAAATTTTACTCGCACCGCTATATAGAACTGCAACGAAATCACCGCTAAAGGTCTACGGGGACTACTGGATGGCTTGTAATGTAATTTCTCTGTAACGTTATTTTTATGTGTGCTATAATAAAAATCTTTGAATCAAATTGACACACCTAGTATATATATATATATATATATATATATACATAATGAAAGTATTGGAATTAAGTTGATATACCTTGTATATATATATATATATATATATATACATACATATTTATGTATTTTTTATTGACTGATTTATCCTCTGTTCTTGTTATATTGCCGATCGCGATCCTTATTATCTAATGACCTAGTAATAACGTCATTCACGATTTAGTCATCCAATAAGATGGTTCGTATTGCGTGTAATTCCTGCTCTTGAACCGCAACAAATAATTATCACATCGTCATATTAATTTCTGCATAATCGATAAATTATTTTTAATATAATAATATTTTGTGAAACGCGTAGAGATCGTATTTAAGCCACTTACGTTAAACAAATAATATATATTCGGCGTCTCGCCTTCGGTGTCAATTATTTTCGCGTGCACCGAGTCAAACGTTGAAGAATAAAATGCGTCAACTACGCAGTCTTCCAGGTTTTTACATCCTTAACCCCATTTCATTGACGCAATCAGTCGAATTTGCTCGACCGGTTCTTATAAACCGCAATTTCAACTGTCGATTACTCCGTCGTTATTAGTTTAGAACAGCCTCGGAGTTAATTAATCCGCCGTTTAATCAATTTTGTTGCAATCTTCATCGAGTAACTAACTGTTCACATTTCGGCGACTATACCATATACATCTGTTGACTTCTACATTTTTAATTTGTTCCTCGTTTTCTTATTCGTGACCGAAAATTCAAGTTCCAAACTTCCGTATTAATATCGTTACCTGTCGATTTATAAAATTATAATTTCTTTATTTCCTTCATCCGTTACTGGAAATTCAAGTACAAATTGCTGTATTCATATTTGTGCTAATTAATAATTCATATTTTGTTAATTATATCGTATACACCCGTCAACTTCAAATTTTAAATTTCTTCATTGTGACCGAAAATTCAAGTTCAAATTCTTGTACTAATATCATTTACCTGTCGGCTTGAAATCTTTAATTTCTTCGTTGTTTTCCCATCGATAACCGGGAATTCGAATTTAAATTCTTATATTATCGGACAACTTGCAATTTTTAATTTCTTACTATTGTTTCCTCATTCGTGACCTGGAAATTCAAGTTCAAATTACCGTATTAAATACGTTCTTTCCTTGTCTTTCATAAAATTTTGCTACTGGTTGCGCCATCCTGCGATTCTTAATAATTCTGCTGTTAATTTTATTCATCTTTTATTACTACCGTTCTAGTTTTGAAATTAACGGGTTTTGAATTTTCTTATACGAATAATAATGTTCGCTTTTCCTTTTTCTTTTTTTTGCACTCCCATCTAACTCTTGTTACTTTATTTAAATTTGAAAAGTTTGGAATGTAGCGATTTTTTTAAAAATAAACAACAGAAAATCAGTTCGAATCGTTAAAAGATCGTTTTTCTTTATAATCACAAACCTTTTCAGCTATATAGCTATATTATCGAATGAATATAAAAAATAATTTATAAAAATATAAAATGTAAAGGTGTATCTAAGTATAATATTTTTTACATTTTATAATTTTTATAAATTTCTATATATTTTTTTATAAATTAATTTCACATTCACTTTATTCGTGTTTTTTTTTTTAATAAATAATAATAAAAAAAAAATAGTTAAAATCGGTAAAAGATTGTTTTTCTTTACGAACCATCACTAAGCTTTCGTTAATAATGTGAATATAAAAAATAATTTATAAAGATATATAGAAATTTATAAAAATATAAAATGTAAAAGTGTATCTATGTATAATATTTTTTAATATATTTTTATAAATTTGTACATATTTTTATAAATTAGTTTTTGTATTCACTTGATAATGTAGCTGAAAAGCTTTGTGATTGTTCGTTTAAAAAAAAAAAAAAAAAAAACTATTTTTTAACTATTTTTATTACTTTTTTGCTGTTTATTTGTTACTTTATATTAAGATTATATAAAGAACGAGATTGATTAATTTAGAAATTTCACGTTTTTTAATTTAATCGACGTATTATAAATAAACACTTATATGTAAACAAGACTAGTGTATATCTATATGAGTATATTAAATAAACTCTCCTATATGTAAACGAAACTAGTATACATATCTATATGAATATATATATATATATATATATATATATATATATGTATGATATGTATTTGTGTGCATGCATGTATAATTCGTACATCGTAGGATAAGAAATTTTCGTGTCAAGAATTTATAAACGTTCCACACATCCAACTCGAAGAGGTACGTTTCTTAAGCGTAAATATCGGCCGCTAGAAACTGTCAAAGCGAACGCTATTATTAATAAACCGCTCAGGTTCTTTCGTTCGCATGATATTAATTAGAGGACGAAATCGATAATATTCGTCCGAAGTTTCTCGAACTGTTCTTTATCGATTAAATTTTGGGCCAGTCACAAAAAATTAATCGTACCAACACAAAGAAACGACAACAATTAACATGTCTCCTCTCGTTTCCTGTCTTTATATTTAAATACACTTATCATTTTTCACGTACTGATTTACTTACTAACGTCAAAACTGATCTTAATGAATACGCGGAATCATCATAGTCAATTTCTTACCGTGCCCATAAGTTTAAATCCATACTCGCATACTCTCAATTCTTTTGGACCTACAAATTTAAATCTATTCAACCCGACATCACCGCTATTCCTTGGTTTTATTCAACTCACATCCATCTCGTGCGACGTGGTGACCGATATCACAATCATGGTCTTCTTCGCATGTTCATGCTACCATACTAAACCAAGTCTGATCTTACATATTACTTTTCGCATTAATAATATATTGCTGCTTAATTTCTCTTACTAATACCCGAATTATGCTTCTATCATCGTAGTATTTTACTCTAGATAGTAATATACCTAATTAATATGTGCCCTTGTCATTTATTTCCACCCTATCCTTACTAATATTACTTGTTTCTTATATTCCAAAATATTTTTATATAATTTCTTTGCAGAGTAAAGAGTATAGGATAGTGTAGTTAAGAAATATGTGCTTATAAAAGCTATTACACACACACACACATATATATATATATATATATATATATATGATAATCTCATTTATCAATCGATACAAATCAAACGAATATATTGAACGTCCGAATCTAGACAACTAGGAAAGTGTGGAAGATTACGAATTAGTTTACAATGGAAGAACTAAAAATAACTATTGACCATGATAAAAAATACTAATATAGGAATGGATACGATATCATTTGCAGCAATATCAGCAGTTGAGTTAACACTATTGCTAGAAGTATACATTCACTCATTACAGCAAAACAGTGTTACAGAATCGTGAAAAGACCAATTAGTTTGTCCAATTTTAAAACATAATAAGAAAAAAAAAGCTATACACACATCATGCAGGCCGATAACACTATTATCAACTACGCAATTACTAATTAAAATCCGAATGGAATGGTGGCTATTTAATAGAAATATATTTCAAAAAACTCGTTATATAGTTAAAGAAAAAAAAACATTATTTGCAAAGGACAACCTAAGTACATTTAATACAATAGTTTAATATGTCAAAAAAAAAAAATAAACCTATTATACAGTAGCAGTTTTTATAGACGTAAAGTAAATTTGAAAACATTATATAGAATAATGAGATAAATCAGTTCCAACTCGATAGTATGTAACTGGATATTTAATTATTACACAGTAACAGAAAGATAAGTTCTGGTTTATAATAGACCGAATTCAAAATTAATAAAACCGATTTATGCAGATGTTAATTTAAGAACGTGCAGTGTGCGAATAATAATATAAACGAACAAATATTAAATGACGTAATTCGAATATAGCGAATTTGAAATTATTTACACGGACGTTTCGATAAAAGAAGACGGACAGGTATGCGTCGGTATATAATAAAATTGAAAATAACTCCCAAATCATTTCGACTGTAAAAAATCTATTCAATAGTTTTAAAAAAATACATATTAAATACTATTGGTAAACTTCGAAAAAGAATAATAAAATATATTTCAAGTTGACACAGATGTATCGATGGGAAGGAGATATAAGCTGAAGAAATAAATCGAAGTATAATAGAATAACGAAAAATTAAAATACCATATTATAAAGCGGATAATAAATGACGAATGGCAAACAAAATATAAAACGATCAGTGAAGTAATTGGGAAGAAATATTTCGAAATTCGATAAACTATACAGAAATGATGACGATCCATTTACGCGCCGTATACACTGCTAAGAGGCACGGACGCGGAAGTTATAGTTGTTGAAACATGCCGGTTTCACGTAGGCACGGCTATAATGTTGGACCGGCTGCATTTGGCTGCAAAAATCGTTGTATGCCGATGGAAAACCATATACGTTCAGCCTCGTACTTTTGGCAGTGTAGCAGAAGGTGTTCCGTTGTTAATTTAACATTGCTGCAGGAACAAATCGGGATTCTCTTCGGATCAAGTGACAATGAGTGAGAGTCGTATGTCCTAGCAATATACTACGAATGACTATTTCTTCATATCCTGTCAATAAATTAGTATCGGGTTTGAATTAATTTGTTTGTAGTTGTTGTTGATAACCACAATGTATTCCTCGTTTATTATGCTGTGGATATATTTTTTTTTTATCTGTTGGAAGATCGGGAGCAGGCCGCATATTATGAGCCGGCTCTTTAGCTGCTGTGTCTGCTAGATCGTTCCCGGCAATACCACAGTGCGAGAAGACGTGATTTCCAAATAAAATGAACGGAGAATTTGTACGATGTCTATATAAGTCCATAACTCCGGTGGAAACATTAAACTGAGTATAATATCGAGTAATTTACGCGAATGCGTGGAAATTTGCTCAATTGAACGTATTATCTGGCAATGTGAAATATATAGCGACCGCTTAAAAGATTTTATAAAAAGTTTATTACCATTTTATACGACTACGATATGGGTATGTGTAAATCTTTAAACGAGACACTACACTATATACCTTTAGTTTTAATGATTTATAAAGAGAAGCAGGAATCCTTACACACAAGCATATCTTCGATCGAAGAAACGTCCCATCGCGCTGATATTGTGGCCAACGATCTACAACTATTGTTCACATTCTCTATTCCTGCCTTTCATTCTTATCGCATAACCCGACCTTTTTTTTATTTTCATACACTTCCCCGTCCCCGTTAATACTAACATGGTCGATCGCACCTTCTAATTTCTGAAATGTACTAAACTCCTCTAATATAATTATCAAAAACGGTGTCTCTGGCCGCAGTAGCAGTACATGGCACTGTGATTTACAGTTCGAGAAACTCTAGTTTATAGAATATCGATTAATATCTCGAGATCAGGATTTTAGTAGAATACATAAAATTATTACGCTGTTTCAATTTTTTTTTTTTTTTTAACTTTTAACATATTATTTTTTTCTTTTTATATTTTTCTATATCCGTAGGCAAGTTTTTAGTTATTTTAATTTTTTTTTTTTTTTTTTTTAGTATATTAGAAGTTTTCCTCTATACTTAGTTTTGTCGGTCGTACCCCTTAAATTTTGTTATTGCTATTATTATTATTATTATTATTATTATTACAGTCGCTCATCATCACGGTTATAGAAATACGTCATCGATGCTGTGATTGGTTTATTAACAAATCGCGGGTTTACTATTTAACGTTCGTTATAAATACGATTACTTCACGCAGTTATTTACCTCGTGTGGTTCGCGAAGAACATGTCGAAATAAATCATCGTATTTGATTTTAATGAAATTTTCAATTTGTATTTTCGCACGAAACCCTACACTTTCCTATTTAACGAATCGATCGTATCACGACGTTTATCCAGATATTTCAATACTAGCTATTATTCAACCAAATAGCCTATAAACATAATCTTCGGTTTCAACATCGATCCTGTTTACTCATTATCGTGTAATTGTAGAATTAAATGTAAAAATAATCAATAAGTAGGATCAGCATCCATTAGGAGGCTATTCTCCTTCAGAGTTTCGATAATAACATGTATTCACTGCTGCTTGTTATAAATACAGATCGCATGCAAAAAAAAAAATAATAAAGAAAAAAAATCAAAGCTGATCCTTGACATTATAGACATACATATATACCGTCGATCTACATATATACCGTCGATCTACATATATACCGTCGATCTACATATATACCGTCGATCTACATATATACCGTCGATCTACATATATACCGTCGATCTACATATATACCGTCGAACTATATATATACCGTCGATCTACATATATATCGTCGATCAACATATATACCGTCAATCTACATATATACCGTCGATCTACATATATACCGTCTTTTAAAGGTGTCTCAAAATATTTTACTTTACTATGCGCTAGAGGTAGATTTTTTTTTTTAAAAAAAAGTAAGAATCAATTTGTTTTTCTTTTTTACCAAGAGAATAAAAAATCATGATTGCTATAATAGGGAAATGTTTAGTTCGTTATGAGAAAAATTTAAGACTCAAATCTTCCCATCAGAGAATGAAATCCTGCAAGGCTCTGCTTCGAGTGCAACTTTTTTTTTATAAATGACATTTCATCCGGACTGTTTATTCCCGATTTACGCTCAAAACGCACTTCCGAAAACAGTTCTTAAAATACACTCCCGGTCAGACAGCAATGGCCTAATATTTTCCTTATCTAAGTCCATAAATTTCTTCGAAGGGCATCGAATTACCCTAAGCGTATTTTCAAATCTTTATAATTCTCCGCTACCTATTAAACCAAATGTGAAATTCGTTGGGATTTGTTTTAAAATACCTATACAACAAAAAGTACAATATTCGTCCTCAGTTACTACTTAACACATATAAAGCATGCCAGTTGTATTCTTCTGCCAAACAAACTGTCCTAAAATCTCTCCACCTTCATTCATCGTACTTCCAGCGCAATTATTGGCATTTACATAACCTTGCCCTCTATTAGTATATGTACTTGGCTAGTGTGTCACATCTTTCCTTTTACAGAAATTACACTGATATCTAGATACCCTCATTTACCATTTACTCAATCATTCTCATCCTTATACTGACCGCACTCCACTCTCTTCTAAATGATCATCTACCCTATACAAAAATGACATAAAATTTCCTAGAAAACACTAAATTTAATTTCCAACACAGTGGCACCATCTGGGCATTGACATGAATATAATCTCTTCTATACCCAAACCAACTGCCCATTACACGTAATCGAGAAAACGTCACTAACCGTTGATAAATATGCCGACTGCATACTGATGTATACTGATGATGCAAACAAGACGGCGACAGAGTGTTCCTTTGAAGCGCGAATGAACTAATTTCGACTAAATGACTGGTGCAAAATTTTCGATGCAGTATTATATGATATCACGTACTGTTTACAACACAATCAAATTCCACCCAAAGAAACTTCTCGCAATTACCGATTCAGTTAGCCCACAACCGAGAGATCCATTATTCAGTCAGATATAACAGATGATGGTTAATCTTATAAAGGACAAACTGCAGGATGACTTATATATACATAAACATATTTAGCAACGAAATGATAGACGTCACTGCACGGGCTGCAATTTACTCTCCTGTCGGATCCATCAGCAAAGAGAATATATTAGTACATTTCCAAGCGGGAATGAAGGTTACACTGTTGTTCTCAATAAAACTTTTCAAGGTCGGTAAAATCAACAACCGAGTCGTGGTAGCTACTGAAGGTTATGACTGGAAACTAATTATTAATAGTCTGAGAATTAGACATTATATCATTGTGCCATGATTATGTGTTCCACAGGACATCACCTTCTTCAAGTTGCCCTTTTTTCGTTTCCAATCGTGTTATCTTTTTATTCACCATGTTCCCTTAACATGCATCAAATTTACAACATACCGATCGTCTCTCAACATGAATCATTAAATGAACACGTTTCTGCCATTTAACAACCAGTAATTGCTGTATGCCATAATAACCTATGTTATACACAACCCGTAGTAATTAAAAAAAAAAAAAATTAATATTGTAACCGATTATTTTTATTTTCATCGCTATTTTTGTACACGGTTTAATGACTTCAAATGTGAAATATATATTACATGTGTCAACGTATATACATATATATATATATACATATATATCTATATATATATATATATATATATATATATATATATATATATATATATATATATATATATATATAATATATGATATTATAATATGTTGATAAGCATTCTTTTTTGGGAGCTAATAAATTGAAGTAAATATAAGTATAGGCTTCTACACCTATACATATGGAAACAAATACCAGCACCAGTACACTCCAGCATACACACAAGTGTGAATATTCCTTTTTAGAGAGGACAGGGCAGAAACTAGTTCCTAATCGTTTTTCATGTTTATTCCTATTTAACACGATTCGCTCGTATTTGTTTTTGACAAAATACGTATAACTTAAAAGTGGATAACGAACAAAATCATTTTTTATCTTATAACAATAATTATATCTAAATTATTTCTCAGCATCGTTAAAACTCGAAATTAGTTATTATATTTAGGGAAATATTTTTCACTTTGTTCATTTTTGCAAAGTGAGTAGAGCTTGTGCAAACATTAATTTAGCTTTTGAGCATTTGTAGATCTTTAGAAAGTATACGCTGTTTTCGCGGTACTAGTGATAAATGTAGATTTAGATATCACGTGATTTGTAACAGTAACAGATAGTCAATTATTTACAGATG
This sequence comes from Coronaproctus castanopsis, assembly GCA_032883995.1. Classification (NCBI taxonomy): domain Eukaryota; kingdom Metazoa; phylum Arthropoda; class Insecta; order Hemiptera; family Monophlebidae; genus Coronaproctus; species Coronaproctus castanopsis. Next base: position 46,668,120 of record CM065054.1, read on the forward strand.
GACGTTTGCTCGGCCCGTCTAAACATTTATCATATATATTTTTTCTTTTTTTATTGCCTATTTGTACCTAGCCTAGTAGGCTATCAACACATGTTTGAAAGGACAGCCGTGTATGCAGAGCAAACTCGTTGATGTGTTCCACCCTATTTAGTTAAACTATCTTGAATATTGATTCCGTTGATACATCTTGTCAGTGGGTTGTTTGGGATCGCTGCCGCTAGCTCGTCGGAATGTTCGTACAGACGCATCATGTGATTTTGAGTTCACCTGCCGATGACCTCGTCGATGGTAGAAATCCCCAGATCTCGACGGATCAGCTCATTGGTTACGTACCGAGGCGTACGGTACATCAATGTAAGGGCTTTGTTACGAAATCGCCGGATGATCATTAGATTCGAAGCGGTGCAGCGAAGGTCTATATTGGTTTTAACGTAGTATTGTATATTAAAAGTTTGTTTTGTAATGACAGCTACGATTGACATCCTGTAAGTATAAATTTCGCAGTTTCATGCCCAATTCCTTCCTAACATATGAACCTTTCAGTAAATGTAGTGACATCATCATATAAAAACAACTTGCCGTTACTACCAGACTTTTTGAAGTCGTCCCATAGCATATTGTTTGTTTTTATTTTAAAAGGTCATATTTATTTTTAAATTCTACATCATTCTTAATCGTAAAATAAATAATTATAAATATAGCATAGAAGAAATTCAGAAATAAAACTAATTTAAATATTATCAATGATAAATTGTATATATATATATACATATAATCCTCTTTATTTAACTTAACTGACGTATTGATGCTTTTGTGCGCGCGCGTCGTGTATACGTGTGCGTGCGTACATTACAGATAGTTTCGCTGACGGAACTGATGGCCGGAGTTAAAGCTCCACCACGTACAGTACAATTGTTCCAAATTACTTGTTGGCCGATGGCTCATCGAGTTCCTACGTCTACAAATTCATTGGTAGAATTAATGAACATGGTCGAACGGTGGAGACAGCGTATCGATTACGGCCCCGTTGTAGTCGTTTCACAGTGAGTCTACCCTTAAATAACGAACAATATTTTTAACGATTTTCTGCAATAATCGCAATCGTAATAATAATAATAAAAGTATCACAATTTCCAAAAAAACTAGGTCTTGACTGTAAATGTCGATAGTGTCGCTATCTATCTCCGATGAAAATATTTATCACTCATCCGGGTTATGTACTACTCTGGGTTTTTTCTTTAATTCTACTTCTAATTAGCTGACACAAACCTAACTTACATTTATATTCCATTTTCTTCAACCTTGAGAGTACGATCCAACTTGGACGTACCTGATAATCAAGAAATTTAAAGATTTCGGAATACATGGAAACATGCTATTTTTCATTAAAAACTTCTTGTCGAATAGAACAATCCAGGTCCGAGCACAAAACTCGCTATCAAATCCCCAAAAGCTGTAGAACAGCATCTCGCAGGGGAGTATACTTAGTGTATAGCTGCTTACTAATAGCAATTAATGATATAACGGCATGCATTTCACCCCCGCTGACGTACAGATTATATGCTGATGATCTTAACATTTCATACAAAACCGGATATCTGGAAACTACTCAACAAATGCTTCAGACTACACCAAAAAATCTCGAGAATTGGAGTCAACAAATTGGATTTAAATTTTCTGCTTCCAAAAAATATACTGCGTCGACTTCGATCGTCGGAGCGGGCAGCAACCGACTTTACATCTAAAATTCTATGATAATGTAGTAAAATTTCAGCCTCGCGTAACCTTTCTTGGTGTCATTTTTGACTCCAGTTTGCGTTGGATGGACAATATTATGGAGTTGAACAAGAGATGAGCGAAGTCCTTAAACATACTAAAGATTTTAAATTGGAAACACGCTTTTGATGATCTATCGCTTAGTTATTCGGTCAAAACTGGACTATAGATGTATACTGTATTGTGCGGCGTCGAAATCACTACTTCAAAAACTTGATACAATACACAATACTGCAGTACGAAAGGCGTTAGGTGCGTATCCTATTAGTCCCTCATCCAGCATACTAGCGCTAGCAGGGGAACCGCATCTACAAATTCGAAGACAAGTACTTACTATAAACTATGTAGCAACCATGATGACAAATCATCCTAATCTAGCATTAATGGACACCCCTTAGGCACAAGCTCTATGGCAGCGAGGATTCGAGCAGATCTTGCTGACCTGAACCTCGGAATGACCAGATTACTTCACCTGCCACATTGATCACCATGGACTATGCACTAATGAAAGATGGATTAGTACCGATGAAGTAAATAAACTGAGGATGGTTAAAAACAACATGTATCCTCTAAGGACAACCGACACAAGAATGTCGTATACATGAAAAAGTACTGGCCCGACTCAGAATAGGACATACTAACGCATGCGTATATCTTCGGAGATGACGAACCTCCAGAGTGCTAACTCTGTGATGAACCCGTGACTGTACATCACCTGTTACTGAAATGAAAAAAAAAAAACGAACATTTCAGAACGTTGAATGATATACCGAAAGAAGATTCGAAGGATGTTCTCCGAGACGATATGCCTACAGTACGTAAATTTTATTTGTACAAATTTAATGCGTTAAATTTTATGTATATTATGCGCTCATGGCCGAAAGGCAATAAGTACGCTGTTAAATAAATAAATAAATAATAAAAAAACCGAACTTAATTTAATTTCTATCTGGAGAGACTATAAATGAAAATCGTCTAATTCCAACCGGACGGTATTCAAATTTTATATGTAAAAAAAAAATTATTACAAATTATTTATCATCATGTTACAGAGATGGCAGATCCAGATGCGGAGTATATTGCGCGGCGAATGCTTGTATCGAACAGGTAATACAACACGGTGAAGTCGACATATTTCAAGCTGTTAAAACTGTGCGCAGACAACGTCCGCAACTGATCGAGAATATGGTATATAATTTAATGAGAAACTTTCTTATATCGTTTTATTCATTCATTAATTATAATTAATAAATCTTTAGAACTATTTCTAAGATTGTACTATTTATAGAGCGTCCGCTGTTCTAAAAAGAAAAAAATTGAACCTGAAAATCGTTAATAAAATTGTAGCGATATATGCGCTCGTATACGTAGCAAATACGAACGCACTCAACGGGTCCCACGTAACTTTTTCGCACGATCTGAATTATTCTTCCAAATCAGCTCAAACGTCCATCGAATTGGTAGTTAAATGAGAACTATCTTGCCGGGAATTAACGAAAAATCCTAGAGAGCCAAGACAAATTACAGTCTCCTACTGGCTTAGCTAATTAAGTGGCGTCTATTACATACCTTCAAGTTGATGAGAACGTTTTTTTAATTTACGCACATTATACATGTAATATGTATATAATTTAAATTACATATATATATATATATATATATATGTGTGTGTGCATAAACATCAGGAAGGTGTTAATATCACTGAACGTTTATTATAAAAAAAAAAACAAAATCATAAAGCCGTTCGAAAACCGGATCTTTTGCAGGCCAAAATTTATGCAATACAAAATGGTAATAGTTATGCACTATATGTATATAAATGGTTCTATTTTTGTCTGCCTGTCTGTCTGTTCCGATTTAACTCAAAAGTCATGAAAGCAATAATAATATAGCCTATATTATCGAATTCGTTGTAAGCTTTATTTCACATTGATGTCACAAATAGGACATAAATTATAGAAATTTAAAGTTTTAAATACGTAATATGTACGTATATATATTAATATAGTTTCGTTAGGGGCGGGGCCTGCGTAATATATAGATATACTATACTAATATAGTTGCGTTGGAGCCGTGACCTAAATAACAAACATATATATATATATATATGTATATACATAAGTAATATATGTGTATATACATAAGTAATATATATGTATATACATAAGTAATATATATGTATACTCTACTAATATATAAACCTGTTAAAAGAAAGAGACCACGATATTGTATTAAATATATATATATATATATATATATATATATATATATATATATATATATAATATATTTATACTTATATTTATATATCGTGTGATGGTAATTTGTTTTCTAGACCGAGTACAAGTATTGTTACGATTTAGTCTTGCATTACGTTCTTCACTATCTGGACAAAGATATGAAAGAGAGAAAATGAGTAAGCGAGTTAGAAAACAAGTGGTTCTTCAAAGACGCTCGCGGACCACAATTACCGTTAACGCCCGAAACATCAGACGACGACGGCAACACCGACGATGCCGGTTCGAACGCTGCTCAACAATCGCAACACGTAATCGCCACTAGCGGTATAGCGCTTACGCCGGTAGCGTCTCCCGGTAAATACGTAGTTTGTAAACACGTACGACCGATACGTCGTCCGGTTAAATATAATCCCTATCATCACCTAGGTCGGGTATCGCCGCGATACGTATACTATTACCGTTCTCATCCTTGCAGCGTCGCTGCTACTTCTACATTTACTAGTTATACTACCTCTACTATCCCGGTCACCGATAGTACGGTATATAATAGTTCGCGATTAAATACGCCCTATCACTCGGTTCCTATCGTTACGTCTAACGTATGGCCGTTTAAGCAACCGTACGTAAGTAGCGATACCGTACTACAATACGTACCGCCTAACGCCGTTAGTTTAGATCGTTTTACCGTTACGACTATAACCGATACATCGAATACTACTACTACTACTACTACTACCGATGCATTTACCGATACTATCAGCTTCGACGATAAAGACAATCGTGAAAATTCGGCGAATAAGAATAAAAAATGTGAAATTAACGATAATAATTTAAATAACGTCACTATTACTAATACTAATACTAATACTAATACTAGTACTACTAATGCTAACGTCGACGATATCAGTAATAATAGTAGTAGTAATATTTCTAACGATCTCGGTAAAAAACGAAATTTACTACGAAAAATTCCGAAACGTATAATGGCGTTCAGACGTGAGAAAACTTTAAGCGACGCATCCGCATCGAAACCTAGCGCTCGCTTGAAATGCGACGTATTCAGCCGTCCGATAGATCCGACTGTTTTCGGTGGTTATAGATTAATCAGATCGACGTCCGAATGGAGGAGTTTTAATCAAAGCGGCGATAGTCAATTCGCGTACGACGAACAAACTACACGATCGTTAGATCGTTTATCTAATCGATCGACTAGTAATAATAATAATAATAATAATAATAATAATAATGATAATAATAATAATTATTATGATAATACGAGAGCCGGCGAAAGATTCGTAATTCGTGATTCGGTCAAAAACGATCCGAATAACGATTTAATCGAAGATCCGATAATTTATATACCGAACGAACGCGGTGATCGTTTAGTACCTGTGCCGACTTATTTGTGTTATTGCGGTAAACGAGAAACGTTATTAGCAGATAATAATAATAATAATAATGATAATAATATGAATTATAATAACGCTAATAAAAAACGAGTCAGCTTCGCGACTAGACGTTCGAAGGATCAACAACAACAAGAAAGCGTTCCGGAAGAAGAAGAAGAAGAAGAAGAAGAAGAAGAAGAAAAAGAAGAAGAAATAAATTCTAACGAGTCTATCAGCGAATATTTAACTCCGCAAGATGCGAACGGAGATTATAGTTTCGTATCGGCTATATCCGAGCTTACGGTCGACGAATCGTTCGTTACCGTCGTCAGCAGTAGCGATGACGGTGAACAACCGGACGATGACATTATTATACGGCCGTTAGAATTAAGTCCAAACAGCGAAAAACGGTCCTGGATAGAATTCGGTAAATTAAGCCATCGACGATGCGACGGAGAAAATGTCGAATGCGTCGAATTGAAAGAAATTTCTAACGACGACGATAAATTAACGGTAGTAATGGAATCCTTATCTTTTTCGCAATACGAAGTAACCGATCAAGAAGGACTAATTAGTACGTCGACGGAACAGCCGCTTCTAGATCGACAAGAACGTCAGCAGCAGCAAAAAAGACAACATTATCGGCAGCAACAGCCCCGGCAAAAACAACGAGACGTGATCGGTTTGGCGGCCGATAAAAGAACCGACAAAAAAAGTCATCTAGTACGAGCGACGCGTATTGAAATTGACGAAGACGATCGTGATGATAACGAAGTCGATGTAACCGAACAAGAACAGGAAGCGCTTCTAAGACGGCAATCGAAATACGAATACGCACAAACGTACGATAACGATCTAGACGATGCCGATGACGACCAGTCTGAAAGAAAATCCCCTAAACTAATGAAATGCTGCCCTATGTAAAAATTAACAAATACAAGAAACGCGCACCGTCTACTTTTCAAATGTGGGGAAAAATTTAAAAATTATATTTTTTTTATCTCGAACCGGAGATATCGTTGCTGAAAACAAATATCATCATTCCGAATCCTAGGTCTTCTATATAATTCCCGCATCCCCTGTACTAACCGCAGTTCTTACCTTCTTATATAATTCGCGTATCCTCTGAACTGACCGTAGTTCTTACATACATCTTTAATCGTAAATGTCGACAAACGCAAAGTTTATTCTAACACCTTTTTCCCTATATCCGAAATTATATATCGATTTTTAGTAACCGCCTCTCATAATTAAATCCTTATATCTCCATTATATGGTCACGAATTCGAACATAATAATAACAACCCCCCCCCCCTATTATCGTATTCGTCCACATAAGATGAGAGTTCGAATCATCATTTGACTGTAAAAATTCTTCATTTTTTTCGACGGTCTTATTAAAATATAAAAAAAAAATCCGGTGCCGTAATAGCGTCAGTTTAGTTATACACGACACTAATCTAATTGCATATATATATGTATATATATATATATATATATAAAAAATTATTACTAATCTAAATTAACGTGCCGTGTGCAGCAAGTAAGGCTAGAGGAGAGTTAAATCAAGAAGTAGAGACGAGACATGCGTAAGAACATTATTAGGTTAGTTAGGGAGGAGTATTAATTATTGAGGAGAAAAGAAAGTGAGAAAGGGACGGTTGAATTTGGGTGAAGGATATGCGAGACGGATAGCGTGTGCACTAAGGAGCTGAAGTTCAGTTGATTAGGTATGAATGGGCGAGTCTTGTATGATCCAGCCGCAATCTGCTGAGAACAATGTTACCTATGCGGTGAATTCTTGATTTGGGGAAGCTTATTTAATGAGATCGATCAAAGAAAAAAGTCTTGATTTTACATAATTACGTACAATAGCTGAAACTGCGACGTTTGGGATCCGGAATTATGAAGCAACCTCCTTTGTAGATTTGTCTACCAGTACGTCCGTGGAATCTCGGCATGAGCTGAAATCCACAGGAACGAAATTAATTGTTTCGGTTTGACTAATAACGACAGTGTCGCTTCTTCTGCTATAGGATGCTGATCGTTGCTGAATACATCGCGTAAGAGAACTTAGAGAGAGAGAGAGAGAAAAGATCGGAACATACAACCGATGGTTGTTGTATGTTAGAGCTTATTACGAAGTCCATGGCGAAGTAAATCGCATAAAGTTCGGCCGAAAGGATGAAATATGACTGAGAACGCGAATACACAGTGACGACATTGTTCATGACAACAGAACGGTCAACCCATTGAATGGAAAAAAGTCGGTATACAACACTGATGAACCAGTGATAAGAAACGAAACATTTTTGCTGATATACTTGGCTCCCGTTTCATCTAACTGATGATTAATAGATCACTGGACTTTCAAATATATATATCGGAAATTAGTTTTAATCTATAACCACAATTTCGTCTTGTCACGCGTCTATACATATCTATCATCTACCTTATATATATATATATATATCGTATTTTGTTATTCAGTGGTTACCAACTGTTCGTTCTATTCTTTCTATATTTCTTAAAATTATTCAATTATTTCTATATTTATAGTTTTTAGCATCTATAAAGCCGCCTTTATACCTATAACAATGCGTCAAAGGACGATATTTTTTTATAGTATTAACGATAATTATTTACGTGCACCGGAGTAATTGATACGTATATACAAATTCTAGTCTATTACCTCGGAATTAGAAAAAAAAAATAAAAAATTGTTTATAATGATATTCAACAAATAATAATAACGATGTAGGTGATTTTCAACTATTTATTACTGTTACAATCTTAACGTTAAATAAGTCTGTCTTTACTGCAGAGGCTGTAGCTATCCTTCATTCTCTTCTTCATCGTTTCTAACGAATTATCTAAAAAAAAAATTGCAATACAGAAGTTGTGTCTCTGCATTAAAATTTTCACACTACAATCCTCATTCCTCTCCCATAACGCTCTTCTTCAGAATGTTGATGTCCCCCCTTTTAATTTCTATGGACTTCAGGGGAAATTTCTTCGCTGACTGTAATGCCAACTCCCCTTCCCTTCTTGGACTGTTCATCGCTTAATCACCGCACATTGATTTTCTCTCCATTGTGAAGACCGCCCACGAGGAATGAATCAGAGGAAATTTTCTCGCTGACTACTATGCCCACTCTCCTTCCTTTCTTGGACTGTTCATCGCTTATTCACCGCACATTGATCTTTTCTCCATTGTGAAAACTGCCCACGAGGAATACCGCAAAGTGGTATGGAATAACCCTTATAATTTCTCACATTATAAAACTGATCTTCCATACTTACCCTGATTTTACAATATACACATGTCAGTCAACCAAAATTCGTCCATTCATAATCGCCATATGCAGACTACGATTCGGAAAAAATCGTCTTCCTTCCTCATTATTCCAAATGAACCTTACTATCTCTCCCTACTGCTCACATCCTGCGGATGCTGACCTTATTGCCGAAACGAATCACGTATTTTTTGGATGTTCCTATTATCTCTCTTTCCGCAACACATTATACAATCAAATCATATCCTTATAAATTCCTCTCCCTATAAACAAGTCTTTTTTTTTTTACTAGCTACTCGTAATGTGCACATTTATATTTAAATATGTAAGTTCATTCGTGAATGTAACTTAGCGATGTAATTTGTAATTGGTGGAAGCCCATATTAATATATATATATATATATATATATATATTAATAATAAGTTTATCGTCTAAGACACGGAACTTGTGTTGCAAGGAGATAAAAGAAGAAAATTTGAAATTTAACTCATCGGCTAAAACCTTCCTTAAAAAATACTATTTACAATCTTCAGGTTTATTGCGCCTTAAAGAGTCGAATTTACCCGGTATCTAGAAGTATAGATGCTTCTGCATTGATACCATGTAATAGCCGCTTCTCGTGTTTCTTGCAGATTCTTCTACATCATCAACAATTTGTATCTACAGTTCACGGCGAATATCGTCGTTACGTGAATATCCATCGACTACGGCTCGTAGAATGACATTTTGTCTCGCCTGAATCTTGTTACGACCTGTGTAGCCTTAGCACATGCTCAAAGTTGAATGCCATAAATCGGTTTTATTCTTAAACGTTTGCAAGATACGTATACATTGTCGTGTTACCGTTTTAATTTTCGTTCTAAAACGGATTTCCCAAATTAATTTTTTATCTAAGTGTATTCCTAGATACCTAGCAGACTTAGCCTGATGAACTACTCGATATCACCTATAAACTTTATGTCGCACATCAACTTTTTGCGATATGTATAAATGTGATAACGATGATTATAACAGAGCCGGACTTCGTGAAATGTATAAATTATCGTATATTTCGATACGTGTTAAGTAGCAGCTACTACTAATCCTAGTACTTTTAATACTACCACTGTCGCAATTACTACTTCGGGCGTTAATCGGATACGTGTTAATTTATTTTTGCCGGGTTTTCTCTTAGTATTATTATTTTATCTATTTTCATTATTATTATTATTAGTATATTTTGCAACGTGAACGACATATATATATATATATATATTATATATATATGTTAAAATTTATTCCATGGTAGAATTTTTTAACTTTAAAATTAATTCAATGTAATTTTTTTTATCTTGCATGCTATAACAAATTATATACCGAGTAATTGTTCGCAACGAAGAATAAGTGTTACACGTTCCAAACCGCACTTTTACTTAAACATTACACACACAAACATACAAACAACCCTTTTATACGTAAAAGCACTATTAAATATCGAATATGATATTTTTAATTTTCCGTACAAAAATCGTATTTACTATTATTATCGTCATTGTTATTAAGTACTAGCAAGCTCTTCGTTACAAATAAAAATATTAATATTAAGCGTTTATATAATAAAAAATTTCCACCCACGTACGAATTACTACGCGAGCACATAAAAATAATTCAAATTTAAATTTAAATTCAAGTACAAATTCAAATGCAACCGCAAATTTAAATGCAAATTCAAAGTAAAACGCAAATTCAAATACAAATTTTAGTGCAAATTCAAATTCACGTGCAAAATTCAAATTCACGTGCAAATTCAAATGAAATTCAAATTCACGTGCAAATTCAAATGAAATTCAAATTTATCGCAAGTTACGGTTTGATTTAAAGTAATTTAGATAACGCATATATATATATTCACTCGCATCACAAACACATCACACATAATCGTACGAATATATATACACACACACACACACACACTTATAAACCAATGCAATATTTTTATATAATGAACATATAAAAGTATGCGTTATCGAACAAAAATTTTTAAAACAAGGCTTATTTTAGATAGAGACGATGCAAGTTCGATAAATTCTATTACGATACAAGAAGGTTCGTAACAGTCAGTGTGTGTGTGTGTGGAACGATTAAATATAAATCTGCAACGTTGATTTCGGATCTGTTGCAAACTGACCAACCAAAACGGAACAGGAATAATTCTTCCGCCTGATATTTCTCTCGAAATTTTCCCAGCATTAACACACGAAGCAGCAGGCTGTATTGGTTCTGAGTGTCGCATTACACGATAAAAATACTTCAATTTACGATAGTTGACTTCTTTTGTATTTATTCATCCGTTGCAGTACTACTTCCTTGTTGATCTGTCCGATTTATTGGAAGTATTCTACGTATATGACTACATTTCAAAAAACGTATCCAATTTTTGCTCCATCGCTTTTGTGATTATCTATTAAAATCTAATTTTATATTTCGACTACGTAATAATTGGTTTAATTTTTTTAGTAACGCGTTCTAGCATATCCAATTCGAATTTTTATCTTTCATCATTTACATTGCAATCGAATTTTCCCCAGTTATTTACCATCATACAAGTTACTTATTGGCTACATAAGCCAGATTGCAATTTATATATATATATATATATATATATATATATATATATATATATATATATATATATATATATATATATATATATATAAATAATTTGAAAAAAAATATTTATCATGAATAGCCGTATCAATAGTTAGTATGATATCTGAAGTTACTTGAGCGGCACTCCTTTCATTGAAGGTGGCCTAGAATGCACAAATTGGATTTATTCGATCAAGTCCAATGGTTTGACCCTCTGCAATCTTCGCAGCTCTGATGAGTTATTCAGCAAATTGACTGCTGTCCAGTTAGGGTGATCATGTAACTTCGTTGCATGTTCTATTGTTTCCTGTTTTATCACATCAGTAACATATGGAACATGTAGGTCACGACGTAAAGTTTTATTTGATACAATGGTGCATTTGCAATAGTTCGTAGAGTTTTATTCTGGAATCGCTGCATATCCGTCCGTAAAACAATAAACCATTTTGTGATTGATAATCTGTCTAGTTTCTTCTCAATTATATGATAAAATAAAACTGAAATAAATATCGTTTCCTCTTGCAAAGCGGAGTAGGCGATAAATCACAAAAAATCATTTATTGATCGTTAACTGTACCTAATTTTAAACATAACCTTTCGTTAAGAAATAACACCGAATCAACTATCGCGTAACGTGCTCTCGTTTTGTATTATATTTCGCGGTGTGGTCTCGAATTATGTTATAGTCGTTAGATTAATTGTTAGTAGGAAGAATGTCCAGCGACACCGTCTTCTTTCTAATCTTCTTCTACGATTTCCCTGTCTAACGTGTTTCAGGAGAGTATCACTAGGACGGAATTCGTTAGAAAATCTTCGGTATTGTTGTCGGGTGCACGTGTTTGACGAGCGCAACGTTAACTATTTCAGTTGTATATTATAAAATTTAAAATTTATATTAAAATTATACGATACCGCTTCCTAGGTGAACTGTAGATAATTTTCATTTATACAAAATCATTTTCAAATCGAAACATTTCGACTCAACCAAAAAATATCATTTTTTTTTTTTTTTAAACATTAAAATTTCTTTGGACATCGTGACTGAAAGCGTGATCATTTACGATTTAAGACCGCACGAAATAATATTAGTACCAGATTACTCCCATTGACGTATAATTCGATGACATACATCCGCAGATTGGCGCTACAAGCGTAAGGTATTTAACTTTTAAGATCTAGATTTAAAGTATTATCTACTTCCTAGTAATGAAGACAACAAGTTAGCTCGTACGGAAACTCTGCCAATTTGCTTTATGTAGAAACGCCAGTTATAAGTTCCCCGTATGTGTTCCCAAATATTTAGCAGCGCGGACGTGACATTTTGTTATTTTGGTGTAACAGATGTGTTGGTCAAAGTTACGTATATTTTTTATGAATACTTTAAACGTATATTTTTTTATTTTAATACTTTAAACGTATATTTCTTTCGTGTTCTTAAAATTAATCACACACACACAACGGTGGCGTAGCCAGACTTGTTTGAAGAGGGCGGTTTAAACAAAACTAAATTATAACAGTAAACCCGAGTTAAATTGAACAGTAAATAACCAAAAAACTCAAGTAGGTTTTAAACCCCAAGCCCTAAGCCATTCAAACTGACCAGAGTTATTTTTATACTTATTAGACGCGAGCTAAAATAAAACAACCACAGCCAGGCCTGTTTTTTTTTTGCTATCAATATAACGAAAGCGATATCAACAGATGAACATACATATAATATAAAAATTATTATTTGTAATATATTACAAAACTATTTATTTACTTCAAAAACAACGAAATTTAAATAAAATAAATGAAAATAAATGAAAATAAATGAAAATAAAAGAAAAAAAATAGGTTTGACAAATGCAAAACTCCATTTAACAATGAGAGTATATATTTTCTTATTACCAGATTGATTCCAAGGATGGAAGTTCAGACGCCAAATTCATCCTCTGGCTACGCCACTGACACACGCGATATATTCGATTTGAAAAGCTTCCTCGTACAGTATTGTTAACCAAAATAGCATTTTTTTTTTTGGACCCCATATTGTAAAAACGAAGGGGTAAGTATATTGTTTAAAAGAAATACAAATACAGTAGAAATGACAGACTGCCCAGAACCAGCCCAATTAAGTATATAGAACTGTGAACAGTTTTACAATATTATTAGATTAAATTAATTTCTATACCATATACCTAGACTATTTATTTCACGATGGTCTATTTCTGCAATGATGAAACTATTAGAAATTTTAAACAGTTTAGTTACTAATTCATCTGTTCTATCATCGCTAAAATCTTTATTACAATGATTACAGTCGGAAAGAGTGCGCTTAACAGTATCGGTAACATATGTTACACAGTTGTCGGGTTGTTCAATACTTGTATAAATAATCTTCAAATAAGCCGTGGTCTAATAAATTGTACGTTAAAAAAAAAATTCGGTGTAAACGATGTATTACTGAATTTTATTTCAATGTCTGAGAAAAATTGTTTACCTATAATATTCTTTCCACTGCGATTATGAAAAATATATTAATACGTTTCTCTATATCTAAAACGGTTTGATTCCTGCAATGATAGCGCTTGCCAAATAGAGCTGGTAGTTCGGTAGGATTTTATCAATTTTATCGCTATACAGTTTTTCGAAAGCTTTTTAATATGTTCTGAAATCTCTTTATTTTTAGCATATCTTTCTCTATACGACGCTGCCATAAAGTATGTTGGTTAAACACTTTTATATAACGTTATTACCTACAAATACCGGTTAACTACTTACATCAATTCAAATCTCGGTACTTGATGACCAATATAGCTCTAGTATACTCGATACAATTTAATTATTTTAATTGCTATTATTCTCCGGAAATATGTTATTAATGTTATAAATATTTTACCCGTACATTTACGCGAATTATATTGCGGCACCTAGGTCAGAGACACGGGAAAGGAGAGAACGTAAGGAGTTAGTGAGAGAAAGAATTGAAAGTTGGAAGAATAAATGGGAAGGACCGATTATTAAATTAGATGATAGAAATTGGAGAATTGAAGAAAATTTAATAATTTATTGGACGCATCGTGCGTATAGGAAACAACGTTTAGGAGGCTGAGCGATTTATAAAAGATAGAACATTCGGAATTGAATTCCGCACATTCAAGAAGAATGTGGTGGCGGATAATGAGGACATTACAGGTTGAACAAAAAGCAGGAGAAAGATTTTTTTCGGATATAACAGTAAAATATTCTAGACATACATCAACTCTTCTGTTTGTTGAGTGGGATGGAGCCGGACGAATGTTGAATCTCGAAACGAAGTTTGTTAGTAAGTAGAAGTGCAGACCACTGGGGAAGTTTCATGACTTACGTACTGAGGACTTGAAGTCTGGAGGTCTTTCATTGGTGTAGTCGGGAATGGTTGTCATCTCTGGCTGTACTGTCCTTTTAGTCATTACCTTGTATGCCGTCAGTTTTCCGCTTATATAATTCTCTTTTGAACATATTTACCTGCATGGATATATACTTTGATAACAGATATTTCTTTAATAAGTTGCTTCTCGAACATATTTTCCGATGAGACTTGTGAATACGTGTAGTTTCTCTGGTGTGTTTAATGGGTGTGAGGCTGGTGAATGTGTTCGATATATTTTTTTTTTGTATTTTATTTTTTTTACTTTTAATTTTATAATTTAGAAAAAATTATTCATTGTATTATTTTATTTATAAGCCTACACTATAATTGGCTGTTAGCTGTTGTGTGGCTTCATTAAATAAATAAATAAATAAATAAATAAATAAATGTAAATAAATGTAAAAAAAAAATACCATATAAATGTTTTGATTTTTAACATTTCGTAAATAAATGCCTTAATTTTTTTTTTTAATATTTATATATATACATACATATATATATATATATATTTATATATATATATATATATATATATATATATATATATATATGTGTATAAACTATACATATATATAAATAAATTTAATCTACCGTTATAAGTTTTTTCAACATTGACAAAAAAATTTATTCTATACATTACGTTACGATAATTTACGGTAATGGTAAAATATTTTAAATTATTTTCAATCGTTACACTCAAATATTTTATACTCTTCTTCTTCTTCTTCTTCTTTGATTTGTGACCGTACCGTATGCTGCTACTTAGGCCAGAGGCACGGAAGGAAAGGTGTAAGAAACTAGATTACTCGTCATTCGCCGAATATTAATATTGTGTATAAGAATTTTTTTGTTTTAAAATTTGTTATTAACTACAATATTTAGATTTTGTACAAATTTTTCGACAATTACGTCATCATCGAGAGAATAATTACCTTTATAGTAAAAAATAACAATTACAAGATTTAAACATCGTTCTATATATTATTATATTTGACTATGCTGGTAAATTATATTTCTTAATTATCATCATCACTCGAGCACATCAATATTATTAGCCAGTTATCATAATTGCCAGTCGACTTTTTCTTCGTTCTGTTTTATTTCCTTCCTTTATTTTTTGTTCGCCTTCCTTTTTTTCCGATGTCTTCGACGATATTCATCTTTTTTCTGTTAAAAGAGTTTAAAAACTCACGATTTTCCCCGGTATAAACCACCTCGATATTTTTATATGTTACATCAAACAAATTGACGTTTTCTACCGGATAAAAACTACGATACGAAATATAATATCCCGTGAATGTTTACATTTAACGTTTAAACTTTGACCATTGTCCGCACTGAACACGTTCACATTTCAGCCGCATATTTCAGTATACGAACATGACATAGCGTTACTTTCGTTTTAATATTCAATTTTTAATTCGCTTAACCATTTCGACCTGATTTTTAATTTATATTTCTCGGCCGCCGATTGTTTTTTTTTTTTTTTTTTTTTTTTTATTTACAGACGCTCGATTACTAAGATCATTTGCGTCTAAAGGTTAGGTTATATGGAATTAATTAGTCCGGTTTCTGCTAGAAATTTTAATAACATGTCTATTTTTTGAGGGTCATCCTGTAGTATTTCTCCTAGTGAACTGGTTGATATATTGTGAAGGTTTCGATGGTTTGCGTATTTTGCACATTCCAGTAGTATGTGGTGTATTGTTATTGGAGTATTACATGTTGGGCATTTTGGGGCGGGGGTATTGTTCAGTATGTATTGTGATGTAAGTAGGGTGTGGCCTATTCGTAATCTAGTTATAGCTACTTCGTTGCGCCTTTTATTTTGTTCTGTGGTTTTCCAGTGTCCTAAAATTGGTTTAATTTGAAATAGATGTGTGTTAGCGCACTGGGTCTCCCAGTATTCCTGATATAAAGCTTTGACTTTTTGTGTTATGATTGAGTGGAGATCGTTTGTGAGTGCAGATGTTATAATTTTTATGTTTTTTGATTTTGTTCTGGTTGCTTTATCAACTATTTCATTTCCTGTAATTCCCGAGTGTGCTGGAGTCCAAAGGAACACTATTTGATTTTTTTTCTGTATGAGTTTATGGATGATGAATTTTATATTTAAAATATCTAAGTTAGTATTTTTAATCAGTTTCTGAATCTGTTGTAGAGCGGATATTGAGTCTGAGCATATTATAAAGCTAGTTTTGTGTTTTTCTTTGACTATATTTTTTAACGCTTTATATATAGCTATTAATTCACCTGTGTACACAGATGTCTCAATAGGTAAGAGGTATGTTTGTGTTCTGCCCTTTATAAGGTAAGCAGAAGTGGTTTGGTTTAGCGTCTTAGAGTTATTAATACGCGTAAATGTCGAAGACAAATTTTCCACCGTTTCTTTTTCGATTCTCGGGATCCTATATTATGCGAGACTAGCGGTTGACGCAACCTCGTCCGAAATTTTGAGCTGTGTTGAAAAAATTCTTTTGCGGAAACTGCGATTTATCAGTCATCCGGGTAATGTTCCATTTAACCTAGCCGGGGTATTTTGTTATTCTCGTTTTTTCCTTTCTACTTCTAACTAGCCGAAATAAAACTTCGATCCTAGCCTAGTCAGCTTGCTGTTGATTCAGGTTTTTTTTCTACTTTAGGCGAGGTTGACGATGTTAATACATTATATGTCCGGCTTTTACTGTTCTGCGTCGAAAAATTTGGGGCATTAACAGAATCGAGATATTAGGTGAGAATTTTCTTGTATACACTGAACAGGTTATGCGAATTAAGTTTAAAAAAATCGTTTTGTAATTAACACTCAAATCAATCGTTACCCCCAGGACCGATGCAGTTTTTTGTGTTAGCATGGTCAATTCTTTGACTACTCTTTGTTATTATAATTAATCGCGAACACTTTTTTTTTTTTTTTATAATGAAGTTCTTGATTATTATTTAATTTTTAAGTATAATGTAGGTAACTGATTTCTGTTCTTATAGTTCATTTTCGTATCAAGCAGTTCTTTGAATGTAACATCCATTTTTATTATTATTATTATTATTTATTTCTTATTTAGTCATTACCGATTAAACTTTATTGTCAAAGACTTTTATTTGATTAATTTTTTGAAAATTTATCATTGTTATAAGATGTTATATTATTTTTTTATTTTTTTATACATCTAGTTAATGCATTTACTCTTTATTTGTTGTAAGAAGGCTATATGTATCCCTTCTTCCATCGTAATAAGTTAATTTTAAGTGCGGATGTATTTGTGCAGAGAGCTTCTTATGTTAAAACTGCTTCTTTTCATAGAGGTAGGGGGTTTTTAGCGTGTAAAAATTTCACACGCTTATTTTGGTTCCCTAGCAGTACGTATACTGCGTTAATAAAAACTAATTTTTGTTCGTCTTGTCACTGTCTTTCGAGGATTTCTCCTTTCCGCTACAAAAAAAAAAATACCTAACCTAGTTGGTTATTTCGTTATTCAATTTTCTTCCTTTAATCAAACTAGTCGAAACAGTCCTAAGTAACCTCACCTAACCAACCGATAAAGAAGACAGTTAAACGCTACGATGGCGAAATTTCGATCAATTTCATGTTTTTTTAATGAGTGAAATTTCAAAAGGCGTTATTTATTTTAAAACCGCCATTTACCGATGCATCGCTATTTTTTTAACTATTCAAAATTAACGTTTTAATAATTTCCATAAAATAAAATACACGGGTCTTACACGGCCGTAGACAATCCAGCCCCGTATTATTTAACTGTACGGCATTTTGTCTTGTCAATATTTATTTCCCCGTCAAATTTACCGTCGCTCCATTAAGTCTATTGCGCATCTTTCTCCAGTCGACTATCGAATGATTTGGAATCCGGCGTTTGTTAATCGCCGTTTATTTTCATACTTTCGTTACACGTTTTTGAAGTAGATTTACTGTCTGTGTAAAAATAGAAACTTGAAAATATAAATTTATTAGCGCACCAACTGGTTGAAAAGAATAAAATAAAACACCCATTTATTGACGGAACAGCAGGTACAGGTTGGCTAGATCATTTTCTGTTCCCCGACGCAGAAATAAGATATCATTGCGTCTACCAACAAATACGGCAGCGGCCCGAGCCTTAGGTTTTACAAAGAAAAGAGTTACTGAATATATTATTAATAGGGGGAGTATGAAAAAACTACACTCCAGACTGAATATATAATATGGATGAGACAGGACTGTCCATCGTACAGTCCAAAATTCCAAAAGTAGTTGAGTTAAAGGCAAAATGGCGAATCACGTCATTAGCAAGTGCAGAACGAGGAAGCTTAATAACAATTATATGCTGTATGAACGCAGCATGTGTTTGATATCCCGCTATGATACTTTTCTCAATTAAACGTTTATACAAGGCTTCAAATGACCGCAATATCCATAAATGGTTTTAAAACTACTGGAATTTATCCCATTAACAGGAACATTTTTAACGATGCAGATTTCATAGCAGTGGAGACGAGGATTTGAAAAATGAATTACAGAGTAAACCTCTTGCTACTTTGTCAAACGAGTCCTCAATACCACGTACTTCTTCCAATGAGCCTTCAACGCCATCTACTTCGTTAAATAGTTATTCGACCCAATAAATCCGTTTCATCGCTCCAGAATATATCACACCAATGACATCGTTGCAAAAGGAAAATAGCACTCGAGGTCGAAAATCAACCACAATGCTTAACATCATCACCATAGAAGAACGTTCCGAGAAAGTCTAAAAAATGTGACCGATCTAAGAAAACGTTGATTAAAAAAATGAAAATAAGTAGCAGTAGTTTCGATGGAAGTGTAGCTTGTTTTGATCAGTCAGGTGATTCTGATATGCATCTCTCAGTCGGGTAATCAAGTCCTGATTCAAGCGATGCTGCGTGCATTTATCATTGATTACCTCATTGTTCATAGTACAGTGGTTACTTTTTCATTGAATGATTTTGAACTTACTCTTCACAAAAATATCTGTTCTCTCCTATCTGCAGATTTACATGCTCCATCACAAAGCACTTTCAAGGTTTTAGACTGGAAAAAATTTATCGATAATATTAATAAAAAATATATTGGCTACATGTATGATGAAATTAATAGGTCTGTTGATGTTCATAGCTTAAATATCTCGGTTTCTAAGTTTAATATTTATCTATCAAGGATTGTTAACCTGTCAGAGTCTGAATTTACTAGAGTTCAATATTTTAATGTTTCCTTTATTTTAAACTTGATCTAAATATCGTCATCTTATTTGGTAAGTATAATTACAAATTTAATATTTGATAATATCACTGTCGATATATTTATTACAATATTAAATCGAGAATTGTATTAGCGCTAGCATCGCCGTCAAACGTCGTAAACTAATTTTGGACGCTAAACTAGGAGATTGCCGATAAAGTGTTAATCACAGAAACAGAAACACAGATCTAGAAGAAGAAGAAGTTTTATTTCATTAATATACATAACAAGGGGTTCATAAAGTTAAGTTATACCTTATCAGTTAACTTATATAGTATTATACTAAATCTAGATTAATGAGACAAATGTTATGCTACAGGAAAAAACAAAAAAGAAAAAACCTGCAAAAAAAAAATAAATAAAATATGGTAAAAGAAAAAAAAATACATGAAGTACATATGTACACATATACATATACACACGTACATACACATGCACACATACAATATTAACAACGTAATAAAATATTTGAAGTAGTCACAAATTAAATAAGTAACCTATGCTTAATTCTACGATGTTTGTATATAACGCATGATGAGGCTTTATCGTAATCTCCTATGACATTAATTAAATAATTTCGATGCATTCTACACCTGTCATAAAATATTTTAGATAATTTGTTAATATAACAAGATAGGTATAACAGGTTTAATTCTGAGTGCATATCAGAAATTTTAGTATGACGATCAATTATAATTCTGCAACAGTGATTTTGAATCCGTTGTAATTTTTTAAGTGTACTATCTGAAACCGATAGCCGAACAGGACATATGTTAATCGGAGCCGAATGATATGTGTATATAATAATTTTTTATTAACGACAGATAAATAATACGATCGTCGATTAAAAATTGTCGTAAGTATACGAATTGCTTTATTATCAATTATATAATTAATATTATTACTGAAGGACAGACGAGAATCCAGAATGTGAATATCGAACTTGGTTTCGCCAGCAAATACTTTTACCATCAATGTTGATTTCCGTTGAAGGTAGTTTTCGTCTCCTTATGAAGAGTATAGCTTCAGTTTTATCCGTGTTAATTTTTAGCCCCCACCGTCTATAAAACTAAAAGATGGAGCTAGCAGCCATCTGTAATCTGTTACTTATGGTATTTGACCTATAAGGTTTACAATAAAATGCTAAGTCGTCGGCATATAAAGCACCAACAGCATAAGGTAGTTTGGGTATATCATTTATTAACATTAAAAATAGATAAGGGCCTAATACACTGACCGGCGGTAAACCTGAACGGTAAGTTTTGACAGAGGACTTATGCGTATGATGATAAACATAGAACATTCTATTGCTTAAATAAGATTTAATTAATTTTATTAAATATAGGGGAAATTTAAATTTAAACAGTTTAAAAATTATACCGTTATGCCAAGCCGAATCAAAAGATTTTTCAATATCAATTAGTAATAACCTCGTATACATATTAAGATTAAAGTTGTCGATTATATAATCAGCCAGCCTAGCTACTTGATGTACATATAGACGAACAGTTTGCATTGAGAGCGGCTTATTCTCCTATAAGCCGCTCTCAATGCAAACTGTTCGTCTATAAGAATATTGTTATTTACAAAGTGTAGCTCTAATCGATTCATCCTACGTATCAACAGTTTCAGGGCAAAATAACTCCGTTTAAGTTGTAAGGTTGGAACTTTGGACTCTGCCATTAGTGCTGATACAGGAGTGCTTTTAACACCGCCAATACACAGCCTAATACACTCATTTTGCACACGATCAACTTGCCTAACAATACTGTTGACGCGGTTCCATAGAACATGGAACCATATTCCAGTTTAGATCGGATTAGTGATTTGAAGAGTAGTAATAGAATAAAAGGGTCACCACCCCATCGTGTATTATGCAAAATACGTAAAATGTTAATAGCGCGATTGATAGTTGTTAATAGTTTATCAATATGTGGGCGCCATGTTAACCGAGAATCCAGAATAATTCCTAAATAGCGAAATGATGAGCAGAAAGGAATAGCGTCCCTTTCCGTTGTAATGAAAAGGTCATTTGGGTCATATCGGTGATATGAAAAAACTACTGCTGCACACTTTTCAATACTAAGGTGTAACTTTAAGTAAGAAAGACAATTTCCTATTGTAGCAACATCAGCATTAATATTGGACATGGTAACAGAAAAACTCGAATTTGATGTAAACACAGCGATATCATCTGCCTAGAGTAAAATCCTAGAGCGCATGTGGAGCTGCGACAAATTCAAAATATAAAACTTAAAAAGGATCGGGCTTAAAGAAGACCCCCGGGGTAAACCTTTGTATACTTTAAGTTGATAATTAACCAACCTGGTACTTAATGATATACAACGTTGCAGAAATAATCTACAAATAAAGTGGCAACAGTGGTCAGGAACACCTATGGATAATAACTTACACTGCAAGATAGGCAAATGGACATTACCATAAGCATCCATTATATCCAGAAAAACAGTAATGTTAAAATGTTTTTCAATAAGACTATTGTATATATTGCCTGGTCACCCACGCAGTCCAAAGTGCTCGTATTACTGCGGAAGCCGTACATATTAGGAGGAAGGATTTAATTGTGTTCTAACCACCAATTAAAACGTAACGTTAAAACTGATTCACATATCTTCCTGAAACAAGAGGCCAAAAAAATATGTCGAAATTTTTCATTTTCCTTAGGGATGGAAACAACAACAAATACCATCCAAGAATTGGGGATCAATTTGGACTGCCAAACTTTATTAAGAATGTCCACAAATATTGTGAAAAAGTTATCCGGTAGTTTCTGTAGCACTTCGAAAGACACGCCATCATGACCAGGTGCAGTCGATTTTTTGTTTTCTAAGACATAAGCAACTTCATTCTTAGTAAAGGGAGAACCTAAAAAGTGGTTAAAAGTCCTACTGAGAGGTTGCATGACCTCTTCCAGTTCAGGTACATGAGAAGGGGGCCATTGTTTCGATGAAGGAATACAAATTATCATCACTTAATTGATTAACCCGGCTATAGGTGGAACATCTGAAGGCTTTTGATAACCCCACACCTTTGAAATTGGGGTTTGCCGATTAAACCGTGTACAAAAGTGATGCCATGCTTTCTTTTTTGCCAGTTTAAATTAACGCTTGGCTAACGCGTTAGCTTTCCTCCAATGTAGGTAATTTTCAGTAGTGCTGTTACTTCTATATTGTAGAAAGGCTTTTCTTCTATCCCATGCAACACGTTGACAGGAATCTGACCACCAAAGGTTTGAGTTGCGTTTATATTTCTTATTAGATATATTATGATGTAGTGGTGGTGTTGAGCTAGAGAGAGAATCACTGATAGCTTTATAGAACATTTCAAACTGGATTCTGGGGTCAGTTTCACTGCATATGGTGAAATCAGTCATCTGAAGATGATCTGAGAACCGATTCCAGTTAGTACGTTTATAATTTCACTTAGGTGTTGAGGAGGGTCCTAGAACCTTGTGATCGTACGTGACATTTATATTTCTTTGTGTATGAGGCAATGGTCATCTTCTGCAGTGTCTGATATGTTCTTCCAATAAGCTAGGAAACCTAATGAAGGCGAGCAAAACGTCAAATCTAATGGGTTAGCGGCAGTTCCAAGCCTGCTAAAATGAGTAGGGCTGCCGTCAATATATAACAGTCTGCTTCTAGGAAAGCATCATACACTATTTGCCCTAAGTAATTATTTGTGTGACCACCCCAAGCAACATTGCAGGCATTCTAGTCGCCACCAATGATATATGGGTTTCCTAGTGAAGTAAAAATGTTTAGGAATGGAGACGTATTGGGTCGGAAAAAAGCTTTAACATATATGCTATAAACAAATATAGAAAATTGCAAACTAATGGAAATCTTAGCGCCTACCAACTGCATGGAGTTAGAGATATCTTCGGGTAAGTTACAGGAAACAAGAACAGAAGGGATGTTATCACGCTCTAAAATTTCAGCTCCGCCATATCCATCTGCCCTGTCGTCTCGATAAACAGTAAAATTATTACAAGAATATTTTTCGTTGGGATCAAGCCATGTCTCTGAGATCAGCACTATATCAGCTTCATAATCATGGATTAATTTTTCAAGGCTGCCACAGTTATATTTCATGCCACAGTTATATTTCAGGCTGTGGCAGTTCCTATTAAAAAGTTTCATGATTATGTTCTTCGTATGCTCGACAATCCCTCCTTAAGAGGTGATATATTTTCACATGTGAACGTGAAGAAGTCTGCTTGCTTGCAGATGGCATTGATGTAATTGTTATTATTATATACAAACATACATATATACACACCTGCACGCACACGCACACACACACACACACACACGGAAGAAAAAAATATTCATGAGCGACAAAGCAGCTGAATAATGGCTTCGAGCTTATGCTCTAAATGCGGAATTTGGAACTGTTGGAGAGTAGATAGTAGTGCGGGCACAAGTGAATCAGAAGGAAGAGGAGAAGATGTAATGGAAGGAAGCTTTTTCAAAGAAGGATGAGGACTATTTTGATTTTCAATGAATTGTTGCCCCATAGGATTTGGAGATATGAGTTTGTCGTTATTGGAATTAATTAAGGAGGATGCGGAATTAACAGTAGTATTCCCCTCCTGTGAGTACGTTTGAAAAATACTTATTGCCCCACACACTGGATTTATTACTTATATTTTTATTACCGCTACTAGTACTAATACCATTATTACTATTATTTCGGTTATAATTACCATTACTGTAGTGGCGACCGGAAGGACCTGAGTCATTGCTGCTTCTTCTTCGTTTAAATGAACTAGATCTGGATCGTAATTCAGGAAAATTTTGATTATTTGTAATTTCAGCATAGGAAAAAGCAGGGGTGACCACTGACCCTTTATTAAGTAATTTTGCCTCAGAAAATGATACATTTTCTATTGCCATAATTTTTTGAATTTTAATCTGTTCTTGATAAAATGGGGAGATACGATCAAAGGATGAATGATTACCCTTACACTTAGTGCAGAACAAAGAAGAGGAAGGGCTTTCACGACTTGTTTGACACTCTGAAGACTTGTGGTTTGAGGGACAAAAGGCGCAATTAGGTTTACTACGGCAAAGCTTACTGATATGTCCAAATCTGCGACAATTATTACACATTTTAGGTCTCCTGATACTAGGCACGACTCTGCAAGAATAGTAATCAAAGAACCGAACTGACTCAGGCAGTATATTTCCACGGAATCATCATGGTTCCTTTTATTTAGTCTACGAATATCTTCAATTTTAGAGCTTGCACTGCAAGAAGCAGTAAGTTCCTCGATTGAAAGATTGGTTGGGACGTCTCTCACAATGTCAAAACGGAAAAGCAACGTTTGCCGGATAAAACAACGAATATTGAGCTCCTTATGAATATTCTCTGATAGTAAAAACATATTCGGCTCGATAATCGTGTTAAAAACTAATCTAACTTGATTTTTGCCACTCCTAGTCATTGATTTCAAGTCCTTTACTTTATTATGTAATAATTTGGCTAAAAACATAGGGTGTAGGTTTCCTATGTTGTTAATGTTTCCCTCTATCAGAACTGCAGCCAAGCCCTGAAAATCACTCTCGGGAAAACACGTACAGACGGGAAAGACATTGAAATTTCTACTGAAGAATTACGTGTATCGCACAAAACGTCTGAAATAATCAGTAAAATTGGTTCTACTCGACTATTATTACGGACTGTTATAATTTCATCCATAACGGTATCGGAAGAATCGCTAAATTTCACGAAATTATTTCGTTCACTAACGTTATTAACATTACCACCACCAGTACTCATATGAACGCTGCTATCACCAATATTATCATTACTATTTGTATCGTTATTATTATTAATACTTTGATTACTATTTCTGTTATTACCATTACTATTGTGACTATTACTACCAGCATTATTATTATTCCTATTTTTATTATTACTATTATCATTATTACTACTACTATTACTATTATCATTATTACTACTACTATTACTATTACTATTATTATTATTGCTAGTGTTATCGTTAACAATATTAATATTATTACCGCCGCATTTTTTATTATTATTACGTGCTTTAGTACCGCTATGACGTGCGGCTTTTATCTGAGGGGCAGGGGAGAGTGTTATCGCCCCATGTTATCGCCCCTGCCCGCGGACTACTGTGACATTTATGGACTATTCTCTATAATCGATAAGATAACGAGTTCAGAATAACAATTCTTACTTTTTTCTTTACCTCGAAAATTACCGAAATATACAGTCGACGAATAAACAATATCGAACACAGAAAGTTAAACAACTTCACTACGCGAACGTAATATTTGAAAATCAACATTGGAAAAACTAAAATAATGAGGTTCACAAGAACCCCCAATGGCAAGTCAGATCCTAAGATAAACGTAGAAGGGGAAACGGTGGAGACAGTAAAAGAGTTCATATATTTGGGCGCCCTGTTTACTAATGATGGAAGAGATATTAAGGAAAACAGGCATTTACTAACCTGCAGGCAATATTAAAAGATCGGAAATTAAAAATGGATATGAAGATGAGAATTAATCGATGCTACGTAATGTCTGTAGCGAAATATGCCTCAGAGACATGGACTTTAAACGCAGAATGTATAAAGCGACTAAACGCATTCGAAATGTGGACGCTCAGGCGCATCTGGCGAATCTCATGGAAAGAGAAAAGAACAAACAAAGAAGTGCTCCAAAAAGGTGGAATGGAGAAGATGATCCTGGTAGATGACATCCTGAAGAGGAAAAGAAAATACATGGCACACAAGTTCAGAGAGGAAGGATTATTCACGCTAGCTATACAAGTGACAATTGAAGGCAAGCCACCGCTGGGAAGGAGGAGGCTGGAAATGATAACATCAGGAATAGAGCCAAAATCTCTTAAAGACATAGTGGCGGCCGTGAGGAGCAGACGATTATAGGGGCAGATATTCAATTTAACTTTATATGTTGGTGTATACAATCTTTAGGAATTAAAGAGGCAACGTGATGATGATTATATATATATATATATATATAACAAGGACCCTAAAGCATGCCTGACGGTGATGGACTCCCAATACACTTTCTCATAGCACAATTAACATAGTTAACGAACGACTTACGCAGTTAGATAAGTTTAAACCGTTTCTATCGTTAAAAATTAAGTCATCAAGACTATAAGCGTTTAACTTATACTTACAAGAGCATCAATAGTATAAGGGCATTCAAACAAGAATTGACAAACTGTCTAACAGAATTCACAAACATTTGAGTATGTTATTTTAAAACGCTCCAGATGTATACCAAAGCCAAGATGACTGGCTAATACTTGACTTTATATAAAAATTTAACATTAATAATTTCTTTTAATTAAATTCTTTCCCAAAATAACTTTTAATAATTTATACGTTAATCTACCATTACTCGAACTGCTCCGCTTGTCTTGCCATGTATTTCAAATTATGTATTGTCGCAATGACACTTTTAAAATTCGTAATATTAACAGTATCTTCGTATTCTAAATTTATATTAAATTTTTCGTTAAATTGTTCTAAAATATAATATCGAGTTATAAACGATAATCTGAACATTTTAAATTGTGCTAACAACGCAGCTTGGTCTTAAATGAGCCGATAATATTCCAGTAACAACTGGAGCTGTCGACACGGTTCTGTATAGAGAATCAACATTCAGCAGTAATTTTCTTTGGGCTTTTAGAATTTTATTCATGGCAGAAACACTTATATGATTCATACATATGATGGAACAGTCGTTGAAAATAGCTCGTATAGCACCGTTATAAACAATAACTCCATTATTACAATTAACACCGCCTATATTAGGCTGAATCGATAATAATATATAAAATATTTTATTTACTTCATCGATAATCTATACGCTAATTAGATTTGAGCTTATATCTACGATTATTCCTAAGTATTTAAAGTACTTAACAATAGGAATACATTTACCACAAAGTAATTTACTTAAACTAAGTTTTTTTTTTCATCTCGCTGGTTTGCCTACTGCTGCACACCGTCATAACTGTCTTATCTGTGAATTCATGACAACATTAAAGAAACAAATTTTCAAGTATTTTACAAATAATTCTAACGTTATCAATTTCGGTAACGCTATGCAGATCAACTACAGCGCACAAGTCATCAGCAAAACTGACAAATTCTGCACTGTAATCGTAACGAAAAAATTTCAATTTGCTTACGAATATACGAATACAATATATGCCACAGTGTCGGTCCTAGAACAGAACCCTGCGGCGCTCCGCACGGATTTAATTACGGCAACTCTATTTATTATATAATTGAAAATTAGTTTAACCAAATTAGAATTGCCATTAGAAGTTTCATATATTTTAACAATTTTTGAATGTTTGCAATTATCAAATGCGCCTTTGACATCGAACGTGATTATAATACTAAATAAATTTTTGCTTTTGGCAAGTTCAATTATTTTCTAACAGTCATTTCTGCTGAATGAAAACGTCTAAAACCACACTGATTTTCATGTAACATTTCAAGCGTTTTAAATATATCTAGTAATTTTACGTTAATAATTTTTTCAGAGACTTTTCCAAATGACAATAAAAAATTGGTCGAATTTGAAAGAATCGAAAATCAACGAAAGAGTTAGCATAACGAAATAATGAGAATGCCTATACAACAACGAAAAATCCATACCGATAAGCGCCAAGATCAGACATTATAAAATACAGTTATTTTTTTTATTAAATATTTCATTTGTCGAACTTAGTGATGTAAATTAATTATTATTTCTTTATATCGGGCTTGTCTCTCCTGCACCGCAGTTTAAGCTTAATCAGGAGAGGCCGCTCCTTACAATTTGTTGTCATAATTAATAGTCATCAAATTCTTACATACACTCGCTTATCCGGATTATGTATTGTTGCTACAATTACTCTCGCATGCATTAGAAAAGTTAAAAATGCACATAATAATGATCTTATATTTACAAAATACAGAATCATATACAGAGTATGTACATTTGAAATCTACAATAATTATTTATTTACATAACTAAGTTTCCCGATGTACGTGTACATCACACAAACACAAACGCAGATACACACAGAAACACATAGTGATATGTGAACGGATATGTGACGACGATTGTGTTCTGAAATCTAGGTCGAAGTATGTGGAAAGCAAATTTTTGGAAACGCTGTGCTATTAGTCGTTCTTTGAATTTTAGATTTGTTTTATTGAAGTGTTTTATGGTTTAGTATTTTGGACATTCGAAAATTATATATTCTATAAGTTTCCTCAACCCGCAGGAGCATTTATCATCTTTGCTTAAGGCAAAACGACGGAAGTGCTCAGAAATTTTCCCAGGCCCCTTTAATAGTTGGTTGGTATAAAAATCCGTTGAAAATTTAAAGTTATGTCTATCTAAAAAGTTAGGGATCATTTCAAAAGTATGGCGCCCAACTGTATCTTTTTTCCATTTGGATTGCCAAATTGTATTGCAGTGACTTTTTTTTTTTCAATTGTACCGACATTAAAGTACCATAAGCAATGGTGATGAATAAAGTAATAGGAATGTGATTAATCTAACGTCTCCAGTGAGACAATTACATTCACGGTAACAGTATCATCAAAGTTGGAAAACTGAATTATTGGGCTGTTTGATTATTATAGCATTACATAAGTATATTATTCAAATTTTATCCGAAGTATTTAAAATCGTTTATCCTTATTATTTTGACTATTTATTTTTCATGTTATCGGAAAAGCATCTCTGCATCCTCCTTTTTAACCGTCTTGTACGACTGTCAGGGAGAGTAAATAAATGCATTCTGCTGGCATGTGGGTTAATATTAAACAGCAATTTATCAAAAACTTTTTATACTGGTTCACATAAACTTCATCGACATACGGGGTATATTTAGATCATTATGGAGGGTTAAGTTAGATAGATATTTGGGTGCACACGTGGCGATACGAAGTATTTTCGATTGTTGTCGCTGTATTTTCAGTATATTGCTTCTAGATGCAATTCCATATAATTCGATTCCCTATTTCTAGATCCGAGCTATCAGAGTTAAATACGTTTTTCTTCTAAGTTTAAAGCAGATTTGCTTTTTAGAAGAGGA
Organism: Coronaproctus castanopsis; assembly: GCA_032883995.1. Lineage (NCBI taxonomy): Eukaryota > Metazoa > Arthropoda > Insecta > Hemiptera > Monophlebidae > Coronaproctus > Coronaproctus castanopsis. The sequence continues at coordinate 46,698,228 of CM065054.1, forward strand.
TACAGTAGTCTGGTTCGCGAAATCATAGTTTTCCTTGTTTGAGCGACATAAAACCGCCACGTTAGCCGTCGATCAATATGCATTCTGATATATCTTACAGTTTGTTTGCAGAATTTCATTACCACAGATACATATTGGAGGACATGTTACTTGCCCGTTAGTAAACGTAACATGTTGGCACTTGAATTGATTAAATGTTATACGCCATTTATGTGCCCACTTTACGATTCGATCCACATGATTCTGAACAGCCGTACTAGCATATTCTGGAATTGAATTAGCAACTAAAACAGTTTTTAATTTGTTTGCTATAGGATACTGCGGGATCTGAGAAAACGGTTTTTATTATTCGCAATAAATAGCTTAGTTCTTAAACTAGATTTTCATTAACAAACTGAAATTCATTATTCTGTATTGCAAATATAACAGCTCAGCTTTTCATTAGTAAGTCGAGTGGTAGTACACCACAAATAGCGATTAACGTACTGTGGTTTTATACCGTCTGCGTTAATTAGAAATTTCCTTTGTAATGAATTTTTTTTTTTGCGCAAATTTGTATACCTTCGAATATACACGGAATAGCGGTAATACACAAGTATTTTCAACTAGCGATTTGTATATTATCAATTTGTAATTAAAATCGAATCCCCGAGTGTTCTGACATGTTTTCAGCAATTGGTGAGATATTTCACATTCATTTTTGATATCATATTGTCTAAGTGAGAGTTAAAAGTTATAGCCGAAAAGGAAGGTAAGTTTATAAGGAAAATTCTCGGCCCGAAGAAAATGAGATGTTCAGAAACCGGTCAGATAACCGACCGTATGAGAAAGAAGTAAGAAAGCTATCTGACGTTATGAAAGAAAAGAAGATTGTCATAGAAAAATAGCGGATTAACAAAATGAATCTTTCGGCAATTTGATAAGTTGAAAACCCTAGCCAAAGATACATTCTTGAAAACTAAAAGAAGAATCTCGATGAAATGCAAATAGATAGATTTCGGAATAGAATTGGATGAATTTAAAGCAACCAAAAATAAAAGAACCGGATGAAAGGACGATAGCAAGAAAAGGCATTGATGAAGAAATACTGACTGGCAAAAAAAGAAAACGTTTGTAGCTCGCAGGTGATCGATCAAATTCGAAGAAAATAATTTACATATATATGCATATCCACCTGACGTATATTATATATAACAAAATTACCCAACCGTCCAACATAATACTGAGAAAAAAGGAAATGTTTGTTGCTTGCACGTGAACGATAAATATAATAATTTCCATTTTATATTATATATCGGAATTACCCAACCGTCGAACACCCGGTATGCTGTAAATAATTTCCATGTTTATTCTATTTGTTCACATATGTATAAATACGAAGAAAGCAATCCTCCATAAAGGATGACGAAACATAGGAAATCGAATGCGATATAATTTACAGAATTCAGGATGTCGAAAGTAAACAGGATTACTTTAATAACGAAAACATTTATACACTTCCCTATTATATGCAGTAATAATAACAATATTCGCAAATATGAAACCTATAAAACGGTTAGGATAATCGATTGTAATCTCATTCGGTTTGACTTGTCGATAGTGAACGGTTTAGCTCATTAAAATGTTTTTAATCAAGTGTACGATCATAATATTATTATTGAAGTATATTTATTCTATGCATGTCCTTACTGAAGTAAGTATACTATTAATTTTATGTTGAATTAAGAATTTTTTACGAATAATTATTCACGATTATCTTTTAAAATTCAAATAATCTAATACGGCCGTGAATAGAAAATTAAATATAATAATAATAAAATAAATTAGGAGAATAACTAGGGGTTTTATCCGCCTCTGCTACCCAAGGGGGTTGCTACCCAACGGGGGTAGTGCCTATTTTTGGGAAGCTGTTGGGGATTAATTGTGATTAAATACCGTTCAAATAGTGCAGGGGCTCTGACGAGTAAAACAAAAAAAGTTTCACCCAAATTCGACTAAAATTCGCCAAACCCGCCCTTTGAATGGGCTCCGCAAGTGGGAAGTCTACATAAAACAAAAATTTTCATTACATAATTTAAAATTTACAACAAGTATAAATAAACGTTATATATATATATATATATATATATATATATATTTTTAAATTTAAAATCACTATAAATCAAAGTGTTATATATATATATATATATATATACCTGTGTGTGTGTGTGTGTGTATGTGTGTGTGTGTGTGTGTGTGTGTAAAACGTTTATTTATAGTCATCGTAAATTATAAATGTGTATATATAAAATTTATTTATACTTATTGTAAATTTTAAATTATGTAATCAAAATTGCCTACAGTTTATCGTATGTCCAGTTGTGTATATATATAATAATAAAAATAAAATAAATTATTGTTATAGCCAAATCAATTCAATTCAGTTTACTTGTTTCGGTTATTTCACACACTTTTATTAGGAATTACAGGTATATATATATATATATATATATATATATATATATATATATATATATAAATATATACACCTGTAATTCCTAATAAAAGTATGTGAAATAACCGAAACAAATAAACTGAATTGAATTCGCTCTAACAATTTTTCTCCTAATTTATTTTATTTTTATTATTTTTGCGATAGTATATATATATATATACATATATTGTATATATATATATATATATATATATATATTGTATATATATATATATATATATATATATATATATATATATATATATATAAATAAACACAAACACACAATTACTCCTTAGTGGAACGTATTGTAATTCCTAAAAAATATGTGAAACAACGGAAACGAATAAACTGATTTGAAATGACTCTATTTTTATTTTTTATGATAGTGTGCATATATATATATATATATATATATATATATATATATATATATATATATATATATATATATATATTTATATACCATTACTCCTTAGTGGAAAGTATTTAATTCCTAATAAAAATATGTGAAATAACTTAAACAAATGAATTGAATTGAATTTGCTGCTCGAACGATTTTTCTAATTTATTTTATTTTTATTATTTTTACGATATTATTGTACATATAATAAGTATATATATATATGTATGTATACATATGTATATATTCACATATGTACATATATATGTGTATATACATATATATATATATATATATATATATATGTATATATATATATATATATATATATATATATATATGTATATATATATATATATATATATATATATATATATATATATATATATATATATATGTATATATATATGTATATATATATATATGTATATATATATATGTATATATATATATATATATGTATATATATATATATGTATATATATATATGTATATATATATGTATATATATATATGTATATATATGTATATATATATATGTTCCACCTTTTTATTTAGTTTTCGGTAGTTTATGCTTGTACGATTCATATCGAAGTATTCATTTGTATGTTCTTATACAAGGGGTAAATTCTTTTATTTATAACTCCGGACTCATATCGTGGATCTTGACTATATAACTTTTTCCTTTGTATTTCTACAGTAAGAATAGTATTATTATTATTATTATTATTATTATGGAATGTAAACGATTTTCTTGGAATATTAGAACTGTGTGTGTGTGTGTGATAAACGTACGGCTTTCTGGGTTGATGTTAATTTTTTTTATCATTAGATAGTGCAGCGTACTGTGATATAAATAGCCTAACATGTATACGACTATCCCTATTCGTGGAAAATTTACGTTAAAATGGGTTTAGATTCAGTTTTAAGTCTAAAAAAGATATTTTACATATTCTTCTTCTTATCTACGTCGTCTAAGTTTGGCCATCCGTAATGCCATTTTCACTTTATCCACGGCCGCATTGTTTAATTCCGTTCATGTACATAGCCACTATCGTTGGAGATCTAACCTCCTCTGAAGTTTCCTTCTGCCTACGCTTTTTCTACCCATAATTTCTGCATGTAGTATCGATTACAACGGGTGTGATATTTTTCATTTCGATGGATATGACCCCCGTAGTAACTCAGCTCGCGTTCTGGAATGGTCCGTAATAATTCCTTTTCTTTCGACATCTCGTTTGAGACTTCTCGATTAGTTATTCTGTCTGCGGAATTTTTAACGTTCGTCGATATATATGTACATCTTGAAGGCCTGTATTTTCTTTTCTAATGCTGCTGTAATTATTCAGCACACCCTAATGTTATTAGAACGAAATATAGACATAGAAGGATCGAATAATTTCGGAATCGGCACTTTAGCGATGTTAACGTTATTTTTTAGAGCGCCACCTCCAATTTTAGATTGTTACTCCTTTAGAATTTATCGCGGTGATTTTATTATTATTATTTTTTTTTTCAAGAAAGTGACGTATTTATTTTAAGTTTATTCGAGCGGATTTTTTTTTATTTGTTTTCATTAAATTCGTTACTATCATCCGCATTTTACTAATCGGTTTACGTTCAAGTATTTCTAATAGTTTGACTTTAAATAAGATTCTATTATTTACTAGAGTTACGTTTTTCGTGTAAGATATCTTTAATATAAGATTTTAAAAGTACGAAACGCCTTTTGGATCGCGTACTTCGACCGATTTCGAGAATTTAAGATAAATATATTCTCCCTCTGTCGGTTATCTATATTCCGACCGTCGTCTCTAGTTAACTTTAATCTTAAGAAGAATAATAAACGCTGAAAAAATTAAATTATTTCAAATAATATATTTCGTGTTTATTTGCATTCGTCCGAATACGACGACAGGTAAAAACGAATCCACTTACGCCTTCGAGAATTGTAACGGTTGAAAAAAATGAAACTTCATTCATCGTTCGAGTAGAAGCTGAAAACGACAAATACAACGGCTCAGTACTCGTAAATGTAAACGATAATCATCAAATTCATCACCACGTCCAACATTATAATTTGCACGAGTTCAACGATACAGACGGTGTCCGAGAAATGGATATGAAAAAAGCGACGGTATGTAAATGCTCACTAATATGCGGTAAAATAAAAATATATTAGAAACAAACAAAACGTTACAATGACCGGACGAAAACATATATATATATATATATATATATATATATATATATATATATTTATATACAGTGAAACCCTTTTTAAGGGACATATTTTTTAGGTCTCGTTGTAGAAAGCTGAATATAACAATGCATTTTCACCCCTCTATAATGGACATCCCCTATAAGGGACGCGGACAATAATTTCGGTTTCCAGAGTTCTTTAACGGACGAACATGTGACTTGTTCGTAACTAAAAATTATCATAAATTTGTCAAAACTCAGCAGAAACAATAATAAGTGTGTGTGTGTGTTATGAACAATAGAAGGTTGAAGTCTGATCAAGATTCTGCATTCGCAGTTTATACTTGTACATCGTGGAAACAAATCTCCCCTATAGGACAATTCGGAACTGCTTTGTGAATTTTTACACCGGAGAGAGAAGACGATTAATTGATCAGTGTAAAATGAATTAAGCGAACTCGTGAGATTTCTTCCATCGGGATCGGCTTTAACCTACGACTTCAGTCAAATTGATGACAACATAAAAACTGAGTGTACATCAGAAGATATTATCATTATTGAAGTATAGGAACAACTTCAATAGACGACGATGAACCACGTCAAAAGGATGCTTTCGTCAAGTTGGAAACTTACTGAACTTTATGAGTATTATTCGTGAAAAGGTGACGAACGAGGATTTTCCATAACATGTGAACGGATCATAAATCACGAACTGGAAATGGTGAAATCCAAATTGGAAAACAAACAAACGAGCGTAATTACATAGTTACATACTATGTATATAAACACGTAAATACATATAAGTTTAAAATTAAGAGTACATTATGTATTGTATCAAGTAAAATTTTCCTCATAATTATTATTTAGGCTTTCATTATATGCCAACTTACAACGTACCTGTATGCGCTGTGAATTTTTTAAAAACCCCTCTATAGCGGACATCCCTGTATAACGGATATTTAGTTTGGTCCCACGGGTGTCCGTTATACAGGGATTTCACTTATATATATATATATAATACACACAACTTCAATTTATATTTTCTTATTTTTTTTTCTTTTTACCTGCACGGTGTTCTTTCATTTTCTCGAAATTATTCTGCTTCATTTCCTCCGTCCATGTTTCCCCAGTCCTTTTCACTGTGGTTTCTATAAACCCATCGAAAGATCTGAACTTCCGTTTAAATTTATTTCGGTTTCTTATATCTTCCTTAGAAATCCTCATGCGTTCCATATCTTTTTTCACTTGTATAATCCATGGAATCCTGGTTTTATGGTACCATCAAATGCGGCTCTTCATTTCTTCATTGTGTCGCTAACTTTCTCGATTCTTTTGTATATCTCCGTACTGCTCCTCAATTTCCATTGTTCTCCATCTTAACAGTATCTTCCGCATTCTTTTTCCTTGTTTTTTTTACTAATCGGTTCATTTCCTTACGATAATCCATTGTGAGGCATTCTGCTGCGTATAACATCTGTGTTTAAATAACTGTGCTGTAATGACTATTTTTTGCATTACCGGAGATTGAATTTTTATTATAAATGTTCCTGGTTAATTAAAAGCCCCTTTCCATTTTCTGCGATCGTTTCGCGATTTATCTTTTACCCATAGATGTAAATCGAATTAATTCTCCGAGATACTTAAAACTTTACCAATCTTTCTATTTTTCCAGTAAGTATCTTGGGGGCAATTTTATGACTGGCAATAAATTTTAATTTTTTTTTTATGAGAGATTTGCAATCCCACTTCTTTTGCTACGTTGTTCAGTATTTCTAATTGTCGTTTTGCTTTTTCTGCGTTTTCTGCTAGTAGTGTTAAGTCATCTGCAAAGGCAAGACAGTCTATTTCCAGATGGTTTTTCTTCCATCCAAGAACAATTTCTTTGATTTTCTCTTGTTCCGTGCATTTACTCTATTCTCTTATTATTTTTTTTTTAAACACAGTTGAAAATAAGCGGATCTCCCTGTCTAACTACAGTTCTTATTTCGAACGGTTCTGTGTTTAGACCTTGAAATTTTATTTTTGACCGTCTATTTGTTAACGTTTCTTTTACCAGTGATAACAGCTTGTCATCCACTCCGAACTCGTCTAAAACACTGAACAGAGAATGTCTGTTTACTGAGTCGTACGCTGTTTCAAAATCTACGAAGATAAAACCATATTTTTCGAATTTGGTTTTTGATAATTTTTTATTGGTTTAAGATATAACACTTGTTCCACACAAGATCTTCCTTTCTGGAATCCAGTTTGATATTCCTCTAGTTGTTCATCTAATTGGTCTTTTAATATTTTCCGAACTGTTTTTGAAAAAATCTTATAAGTTACAGAAAGAGCAATATTCATTTATAGTTGTTAACACCTGTTCTGTCTCCTTTTTTTTAGGGAGTGGAATGTATTAACACTGTTTTCCAATCCTCTGGTATCCTTTCCGTTTGTCAAACCTAATCAAATATTTTATGCAGTTTTTCAATAGTATTTGGTGTTACTAATTTCCACATATTCGCGACAAACGTCCAATGTTCTGAAGTTTTCTCTTGAGTACTATGTACCGCCTAGGATCCGGAGCTCTAATCGGAACGGCGCGCGTCCACAGGTGGTGGATAGTGGAATGACTAGTAGATATACTGGCTAGCAGCGAATGACCAATAAGTAGTCGCCAACCAAGAGCGGCTATTGGCGGAAAGTCTCTGGTAGACGATTCCAGTAGTGATAGGGCAATGGGAACTAGAATGCAGATGGACAGCCTGAGGAACTGTCTACTAAAAGTCTGTAATATTCTATGACTTCACCACCCTCAGCGAGATGTGGCCGTCGTAAAAGAATGCCACACTCCGCTAAATACTTACTAGTAAACATGACGCGACCGTCTCCAAGATACGAGCGTCTTCCCGACAACGTCTGTTCTCCATGCTAGGAGCGGCTGAGTTATAACGCTGGGACTTACAATCACAGTGTAAAATTAAAAAGGTTATATCCTTTATCCTTCCTCCCATAATTATTAATTTCAAATTACACGCATGATGAAAAAATATTTCATACAACTACCCCAGACTATAACCGGAAAAGGAAATCGTCCACAAATCTTAGTGTTTCTGGCCTATCATATTCTAAGGAGCCCAGATCAACATGCGATAATATGAAATTTAAAATTACACCTAAGAAACAGTCGCAGAAGTTAAGAATTAAAAAAAAATCCATCTATATTTTAAATGTATTATTCAGCTCTAAAATGTTGTTGAAGAATTCTCTCTAGGTGTAGCGGCAATTCCTTAGAGTTGTGCTAACGTAACAGTTAAAACAAGAAAGCTGTTCAAAGTTGATACAGGTGTAAGACGACAAGGAGTCGGAATGCCTACATTATTGTTTAACTGTGTCTTTGGAAAGATTATAAGGGAATGGCGGGAAACTATAGATGAAAGAAGTATCAAAAACATTCAAATAAACAGAAAGAAAGATAACGTAGAAATTGAGTGCATAGCATTTGCGGATGATTTGACGATTTTATCGGGAGAACATAGATGTGGCCGTAGAAGGATTAAATATGTTTAAAGAGGTAGCAGAGAAAACGGGACTAAAAATATAATTTGACAAAAACAAAAAATACGACTAATGTGAAAAATGCTCAAATACGGACGTGTTCAACATATTCAAATAATTAGGTGAACTTATAGAGATAAACGCGTTAGATATAACAGCTAACCGAGAAAGAACAAGAAAATTGAAATTAGCGTTCCAATTAACAAAAAATATAATAAAAAAAATCGACGTCTGTAAAATCAAAATCGAGATATTACAATGCGGTGACTAAACCGGAAGGATTGAATAAGTCGGAGTGTTTAGCGATGAATGTAAGTAAAGAGCTGGAACAAATCGAAATGAAAGGAAGGAAATATCGGTTTGTCCAGGACACGCCGTTCGATCGGTTGTCCATCATTCTTCGGGTTAACGAAGGTCGTTTAGATGAGGAAAATTTCAACTTTTAACTATATTTTAAAATTACGTTACAGATTCCGGGAAATAGTAAGCTGGCTAACAGAACGAATTACGTTTCGCAAGTAAACCAACAACGGAAATCGTCATCAAACGGCACGGGGATTCATCAATTTCAAATTAACAATTATCAAACCGCGCGGGTGATAAACAATACGTACGTGTGTAACGCGTCAATTAGAAAAGTACGCGATGTTAACCTTGCCGACACGGTCGAACAACAACCGATCCTCGCGGTTAATGATAAACGAGATGAGGTCGATTATAAAGAAAACGCTAACGATACCATCGATAATATTCGACGATTGATAATTAATCTTATCATCGGTAACAATAGAAGCAGAGATCAAGATGATCTGACAGATAAAGCCGGTGACGATAATTCCGATAGGTCGACGATGGAGAAGACGGGAATAATTAGCGGCGACGTGAACGATAAAGCGATTATCGTGAAGAATATCGTTAGTCTGGTTGAGGTAATACGCAATTATGTGCAACGTGGTAATTTTAACCGGAACGATAATAGCACAAGTAATCAAATGGTAGTCGTCTGTAACGATGGGAAATGTAACGAATCCAAAGTCATCTTGGAAACATTATCGAACGTCATCGATGCGGCTTTTTGGTTAGAGATGAAACAGTCGAAACATCCGGCCGACAAGAAAGGAACCGATACGGTGGTAAGCGGATCGAACGATGGCGCTACTTTAAACGGCGGCTACAGTTCTTCGTCCAAGATAAGGAAGTTACTAAAAGACGTTTTGAAACGTATCGTGTACGACGGTTCGGCCATGTTATCGTTCAACGAAACCCGACAACCTCAAAAACGGTTGACGGAATACGTTATACGTTTAGAGAAATTAAACGCGGAGTCGAAAGATGAAGGAAATTTAAATGTGAATAATAAATCGTCGATCGCGATGTAATTATCAGTCGAATTTAAACTAAAAATATGATTGAGAAAAAATGTAAAAAAAAATAAATAAATATACGACATATACATATATATACATTTATGTAAAAATAGTACAAATGCCCGATATGTACGTATATAGCTTCATGATACTTTTTGATTTTAGCATCTGATCCTTTACAGGAATTTTGAAAAATTCTCGTTACTTCATACCGTATAACAGAAAAAAAAAAAACAATTTTTAATATTAGTCACACAATAATAATAATAATAAACATGTAAATAATAATAATAACTATATTTCAATTAAATTAAATTCAAAAATAATAATAACAATCAAATTAAATCAAAGTTTATCGTTTCTAATTTATATACAGAGTACATTACGTTACATGTCAAACTAAAAATACGATTTAGAAAATATAGATATTATCCGGATTTTTTATTGATATTTAATAATAGTAATTCATCAAATTAAATCGAATGGATCTTTATTTAGAAAACAGTATAGAGTGAATTCAAAATAAATTAAAATTAAAAAAAGTAAACACGAAATGTACGTCATTACTTAAACTCGACTATATATAAAACTGCGCACGTATCTCATTGTGCAGTTCAAAATAACATAACCTCATATACATGTATTTCTATTAATCTATTAATCTATATATGTACATATGTATTTGTATTTCTTTATTTTATTCATATACACGATTGGCATTATTACTGACGTTTATTACGCACACATTCACGAGCGAGTAAAAAATCGGGAGTAATGTGGGTTTAAAAACTATTGAATAAAATCTGTGTTACATTGGCAACGCAATAGCAATAATGAAGGATGTAGTGTTGCAATGTGCGCTCGGATAAATTGAATCATGATTCCATAAGTGGTGTGATTAAAAATAAACAGCCAAAAATCATTACACACGTCGTTTACAAATATCAAAAAAGCTAAACACATCGAAGCTTGATTTTGGTAATAATAAAATATCCGAGAAAAAGTCAGTATCCTATCTGGGTATCCACATTGACACTCCACGTGAACACCGCGGTGAGATGAAAGAAAAGCAGTTACCTATAAAATTTCACGATATAAATTAGCTGCAAAATAGGAAATCAAAGTTTGAAATTAATGACAACTTTCTTCTATATATTCCGGATGATGTTGAAACGAATTTGTTCTTATGAAACAACACTTTAGTGATATGCTAAAATAAGTAAATAATCCAAAGCGTTCAAAACAAGGTGCTACGCACAATTAGTCATCGAGCACATAACAAAAATATCGCAATTATACTAATGGATAAGTAGGCGGAAATCAGACGTCAGTCTTTCTTTATTTTTTTTTTTGAGCTACGCCAATCGAGAACTGAAACTAACTTACTTCTCCTATTAAATCTTGATAATCTCCAAAATATTTTTCTCCCACTTTTTTCTTGTTTTTGCTGCTCACTCGACCGATTGTAAACTTACAGGATGGCTTCAACATGCGAAATTTTTTATTTTACACGTACCTTGTAATCATAGGGCCGTTTCATCTTGAACTATTTTTATTATTATTATTATTATTATTATTGTGTGATAACAGCTCGCTCAGCTCAAACCAGACTTTGACAATAATTAACATTGTAACATACTTGTGTCTTACTGATACTCTATCTCATCGTGAGTAGCGTTTATAACGTGCAGAGGGTAGAATTACGTGGTATTTAGATCTGGCCACGGTTGCCAATTTATAACGAATCCTGGGTAGTATTTTAAATTAAACTTTATATCCACGATCACGTGTAATGTTGCCAACTACTGAATTTCCGTACATTAATATCAATTTTGCGGTTCGTTGATTACGATTTTATTGATATAAAAAAAAATGAATAAAATTTATATGAAAAATCCAAAATACGAGTATACGTATTCGATATGAATTAAAAAAATCGTACGACCTGTGGTATACCGCAGGCAGGAACGGTGGTGATGCTTAAGGACGGAGGCGTATCCTATTCGCATATATATTATTATTAATCGAATAATTGACATTTATTATTCGAATGCTTATAATTTTAACTTTGTATTATTTATATTAACGAGAATGTTACGTCGACTGGATTAATATTAATTACAGGTATTTTTAAAATTTATATCGCGACTAGTAAGTTAATATTTTCTTTAATATATATATTTAAATATACATAGAGCGCGTAACGTCTTCCCGACGTCTTAATCGACTAACAGGCGATTATCTAAGTACGTTAGGACGAATTGAATCAACTGACAAGGTTGACCGCTTCACACGTATATCGTCAAAATTCCCGCTCGTATATTTTTGACTTCTATTCTCGTCATTTATTATGTCTAACGTTCGTAATTATAAATATCTGCACATCGACAATCAGCCTATTTTATCAAATGTACATTGCCACCAGATAAACCGATTTTTAACTTTATTTAACTTTTCAAACACTCAACTACTATAAGGAATATTTTTATTTTTATTTTATTTTTTTAAATTAATTTATACCACCTTTATAACGAGTTACACATATATATATATATATATAATTTTTTTATTTCCTAAATTTATCGTTATTTTTATTTCGAAATGAGCATACGTAATACATACACACACACATATATATATACATCTAAATTTTTTCCCGTTAATGTAACTTTAATTTCGACCACCCAAAAACAGTGAGTTAACTGAACTACAAAATTAATCAAAATTAAAGGATCTATTATTTTTCATGTTATATAACTTTTTCGTTTTTTTTTTTTATTTTTAAATATTATGTAAGTCTCCATATGCCGTTTGTAACTACCAGGGTTATTATAGCATAAGGAGACTTGTGTCTAGTTTATATGTATGCTAGCCGCTTTCTCTTGCAAAAGCCAGAATACTGCCTATTGATTGAGGGTTGTTTGAGAGTATTTTGTGTGTAGGGTCCTGTATTTTGTGTTTTAGCCTGTGTGGTGTAAGTGTTTGGCAGTTGTAGATTAAGTGTGTGACTGTTGGTTCTGTTAAATGTCCGCATAGGGGGCAGTTTGTTGGTGGAGGGCTTTTGGTATAAAGATAATTGTGTGATATGGCTATATGAACCACACGTAGACGGTTTAGGGTACCATATTCTTTTCTGCTTGTGCCATCTGGAAGCCACCAAGGTTCTATGGTTGATTTTATGTTCTTAAGGAAGGTTGTTTTTTGAGGTCCAGTAAGTGGTCTATTCTTCTTTACTGTTATTCATGAGTACGTGTACTAATGTTGATGGAGGTGGTGAGTGTTCTGGTACTGGTGAAAGTGCCATAGACCGAGCTTCACGGTCTACTTTATCACTACCGTGCATCCCAATGTGACTTGGGATGCATAGAAAGCGGATTTCCCTTCCTTCCTTATGTAGTGTGTGTAGATTGTGTTGGATTTATAATATTATGGTATTTTTATTGTCTTTACGGCATATTATTTGTAGAGAGGAGAGGGAGTCTGTAATAACCAATGTTTTTCGACATAGAACTGGAAGTACAGCTGATCTGATGTACTGAATACAGTACATAATTCCATACAACTCTGCATCCAGAGAAGTGCAGCCATCGCTCAGTGGGATTGAGTGTAGTATATTATCAATTTGGTAAGAACAAGCTGCTGGTGAATTCTGGCCGCCTACTGTAGATTTTGCTCCGTCTGTGTATGCATGTATGTGTAGTCATTGTATTTTTGAAGAGTGCTTAATACCTTTTCTTTTATATTTCTAGGGTGTGTAGATTTATTTTGCTGTGTGAGAGATAAATATATTTCTGTTTCGGAAGGGTTCCAAGGAGGTATCATTATATTGTAATTCAATGTTGATTTTGGAACGAAGCTTATGTGATATGTTGATAGTATGTTAAGTAGGTTTGGTATAGGGTCATTTGCAAAATGGGGGTTCGGGGATGTACATTCTTTGGTGTATGAAAATGTTTTATTGTAGCTAAGCAGACGGCTTAAATAGAGGTAAGTATGGTATTTTCTGTAGTGTATAAGTGGAAAAGATCCTGCTAATGCACACAAGCTCTTTGATGATGATGAGGGATGTACTGCAAGGATAGATCGAAGTCCAGCATAGTGTACTAAAATAAAAATAAACATTCATGACAAAACATCGAGTATGTTACATGTGTAGGCCAAACGGTCTGCTTTACTGTTTAAAATCGGAAAACAAGAGTAAAACGTACTGTAGCATTAGAACGGGAAAAGTTCTAGACGTAACTATTCGGACGAAATATCGTTTCGACGGGGAAGTCACAAATTTATATAATGCTACATGTGTTGTTTATACCGTGACTTACGTTCTACAAATATAGTCACTGATCAAATTCGAAAAATACTGACAAGTCAATGAGCGATTGAACATGAAAATAATTTAAGTAGTAACGAGATAAACGATAAAAGAGATAGACATAGAAACAGAAGATGTTCTTCAATAAAATACGGAAAACGAAGTGGAATTACCGTGTTATTCGATTGAAAATAAACTGATAGATCGAGAAATATACCGAATAGTTACCACCGTTACAGAGAAGAACACTGAAAAAGAGCGACCGAAAACGAGATGGATGCAGCAAACGATTGGTCGCGTAAAGTAAAGATGAGTCTGAAATGGAAACAGATTGGGAAAAATATCGTAGATATTTGTAGATTGGAAAAGGCCAATAGCTCGACAATTGGCTTCATTTTCCTAATATTATTTTTTTTATTAATGCATTTATTTTCTTAATTTTATTTTTTAGTGAATACAGTCTACTATTTATTATTTTTGAATGACCCTGCACCATCGTTAGGCTTAATCCGACAAACGCGGCCCCTTACAAACCATTCAGATTATAAGTAGTCTAAAGTTAATTATACATATTTTCGTGCGGACTGTGTACTTTCCGATGAACCACTTATTCACACACGCATTCAAAGAGTTTAATATAAAATAATTACAAGATTTATATATGTACGAAAATATTTATAATGATATATCGTACATAATTCACAATAAAAATTTACAAATATTTACACATAATTTTCTTAGTTTGAATAAGTTATCTAGAATTACATAATTCACACGTAGTATCATCGAGACGAGATTGAATAAACACACACACACACACACATTTACTTATAATTATATACCAACATTACACCACTGCGCGAAGTTATCAGTTATTTTTGAAATCTGGAATGTAATACTTGAAGTGCGAAAATTTCGAAATTATTTTCTATAGACTTGTCTATTAGATTAAAATTTGTTTCACTGAACTTCCTTTCATTATTATACAGCGGACAGTCAAATAGTACACTTGGCCACAGGGGCATTTATCATCGTTCTCTGGACCAAACCTACGACGGTATTCGGCGAGTTTGCGTGTTCTGTTAATGATGTGTAAAAGTTTGGCTTGAGGATTATCTTATGCCTTTCCCATGTTTGGCGTCCCACCAAATCTAGCTCCCGTCTATTTTGCCACATTTCTAGAATATGTTTTCTTACATTATTTTGGACTTGACGCACACAAATATTGTTACGACTAAATGGGGTTATACGACTTGTTGGTATTTAGAGATTAGTTTGATCAAGCAATGTACTATTAATGTACGGGAATGAGTGATAGTTTTTTATGGCGAACATAAATCCTCTGCTTAAGATGAGTAGGTCTAATGGAGAGATAATTTGACGTCATTTAGCCAGCTTTCAAGCATACACAGTGTGTTATTGGCAGTTTGTTCTACTTCGTTTTTGGTGTTTCCTTTTATTATGAATATTAAGTCATCCGCGTAAGCACATAAATCGACTCGTTCATTATTATATGGTAGTTTTAGGGAGCCGTTAAATAGTATAAGCCATAATAACGTACCTAATACACTTCCTTGCGGGCAGCCTATACACGTGTATTTTTAAACTGAGATATTTCCAACACTGAGTTTTACTTGTCTCCCGTTTAAATAATGGTATAAGATGTTAAGCAAGATTTCATCTTCAATAAAAAGGTCTTTCAGATTTTTGAAAAGGGCAGGGTGCCAACAGTTATCAAAAGCCTCTTTTATGTTTTTACCAACGGCTAAAACACATTTATTATTATTTAAACCTTCTCTGATTTTATAAGCGACGTAATTAACCTCGTGTTCGGTAGATAAATCTTCCCGAAATCCAAAATGTCTTTGGTCACGGAAATTTCGTTTATTTATGTAATATAAGATCAAAAATTTAATCAATTTTTCATATATTTTTCCGAATGCATTTAGTAAGCAGATTGGCCTAACTGATGTTGTTCGGGTTTTTATTTGGTTTTTGTAACAGAATTACATTCGATAGTTTCCATAAATTTGGAAAGTAAACTAGAGAGTATATTTTCTACTACATCGTCGATAATAAATCGGGGAAATTCTAATCACATTGCGCACTAAATTAGCGCTGCCAATGACTTTGAATGAATTACCAAGTTCATCATTACATAATATGCATCGTATTCTTCGATTCATCCAATCGTCCAGTCTTTAATCTGAGTCGCCTCATCCGTGTCACCGTCCTTGCAGCAGTATGGGGCACGTTAATCGGAGGAAGAAGAAAACATTGTCCGTCATCATAGCGGTCATCCGTCGGTTATATGAAATGATTCGCTATTCTGGGCATCTGACTATTTCGAGATTATTTTACGCATTCCCGAAATACAGCGTAGTATCAAACAAATATTCAACAGAATTGATTAACAAAACACACGTTTTTCATATATATATATATATATATATATATATATATATATATATATATATATATATATATATATATATATATATATATATATATATATATATATTATTGTCGATTTTGAAAATCTTAAAATTACATCAGAACAAACTTTAAATAATAATAACAATTTGTTAAACATACGCAATTTTCGCAGTTATCAGAGAAAAATGTCATTTTATAAACAGTCGTTTGTTCCAATGCATTTGACAATGCAAAATATTAATTATTTTTCGGAAAAATAGAAATATCAGAAAACTCAGCTACAAGCTACTTGAAGGTAATTAATAAATTTTGCAATGTTTTAATATTCTTCATAGTAAAAATATCGGTTGTTAACAAATATAAAGTAATGCTTTAAAGAAAAATTAGACAATAATTCATTTATAATAAGTATATTTCACGTTAGATTAATATACATAAGCAAGTAACGAGATAATCTACTAAATATTTTGTATTTTTATTATTAAGCATAACAATCAAAACATATTCATATACTATCGAACAAGCCGCAGAAATTTTTTTATTTCTATGGAAACAAAATTTTCCTAATAATAACGATTATAATAACATTCCTCGAACAAGGCGGTGCATGAAATATATATTTAATATTATTAATTAACCGAAACGAATACTCCTTTACCGACAATATAGTAACCGTAATAAGGTTACAAATTTTTATCCTGACTTATCTTTAAATACATACAGGGAAATTTCCTATTTATTTCGAAGGAACAATTGGTACGGCGAGTGGCAAATTAATTCCGTGTATACCAAGTTCACAGGATTTCTTTAAATTACGTCTTCTGGAATCGTGAACATTAAAGCAGTTATTAATTACCAGCAGGCACTTACGCATATACCGATAGAGGATGTTGATCATTATTTGGAAAAATAGAATCACAATGTGAAGAAATATAGAAATATGAAACTAGAGCTAAATTCAAGTGTTCACGCGACACAAAAAAACTCAGCTAGAGCTTAGTTGCAAGTAATGAAACAATTTTGTAACGTTTTTTTTTTAAGTTTTCAATAATATTAAACAGATATCATGCTTGATTACTTAGAATAACTCGTTAATTTTTATTTGATTATATTAGTTTCCAGGTAAGTTAAATTATATAGGCAAAAGATTAATTATAGATCTTACTTGTCAATAGTTTTAACTTAACCATTTTACACTTTTTATCTACAAGATGTGTATACCTAATTTCGTCGAGAATCACATGAAACCTATTGACAGATTACAAAATTTCGCGCTGAAACGTGCAACTATTAGAACGGTATAAATAGGAAGGAATCTATTAGGGATATACAAATTGCGCAAAAAACGGTTGACGAATTTTTTGTATTAACGTCATCGATTCTCGATAACGGATAAACCAGGTGCTGACCTAAGGACCTAAATATAATCTAAAAATGTTTCAAATAACATAATAACTTTACCATTTTACACTTTTTATCTATAAGATGTGTATACATGATTTCGCCATGAATCACATGAACTAGATTACAGAATTTCGCGTTGAAACGTAAAACTATTCTTCTTCTTCTTCTTCATCAGCTATTTTCAATCCACTGCTGCATGTAGCCCTCTCGAAGTTCCTTCCATTTTTTCCTGTCAGCCGCTTTACTTGCCCAATCTTTTCGAAATTTATTTATATCGTCAACCCAACGTGTTAGTGGTCTGCCTATTCTACGATTTCCGTCTGGAGTCCACATTGTCGCTTTATTTGCAAAAAGTTCCTGGTGTCTTACCAGATGACCAGCCCATCTCCATTTTGATTCCTTTATACTTAGTATTATATCCTTTATTCTTGTTGTTTCTCTAAGCCATTTATTTTCTTTCTTGTCTTTCAGTGTTATGCCAATCATTTTCCTTTCGATTCTTCTTTGCGCTACTCTTAGCCTTTCCTCCATTGCTACTGTTGTATTCCACGTTTCACTCCCATAGGTCATTACCGGGAGCACGCATTGATTAAACGTTTTTCTTTTCAGACTTACAGGAATCTCCTTATATTACAAAGTTTCAAATAGGACGGAATCTATTCAGGATATACAAATTGCGTAAACAACGGTTAACGGATTTTTCGTATTAATGTCTAGCGGATAAATCAGGTGCTGAACTATCTTTGCGACGAAGGACCTAAATATAATATAAAAACGCTAAAAAGTATGTAACTTTTATCATGGACTTTACCGAACAATGAAAAATGTTAAAACGTAGGATGCGGTACAGTTGCAATAATTCGGTTGCCGGTAAATAATAAACTACGTTCGTGCATGAATACTGTACGTCATAATTGTTTAATTTTTAATATTTATTAGCTATTATTAATTATTATTATACACTAGTATTAAAGAAATAATAAAGATCAAATTCTACGATTAATGAACGTGTAATATCATAAATTTCGTTTTAAATGAATATTATTAAATTTTGAATATTTCTTGCACATTGAAAATTGCAATTGTCAATTATAATAACTTTAAATTTTTACGCGTAATTATTATAACTAAATTATGCGTATCTAAATTTGAAGTAACAAATTTTTCAAAATTATTACACCAAGCCGCATCTTTTTTTTTATTTGTTTAAATCGTAACTAGTTTAAAAATGGCTATATCAAATTTAGAGTTTTAATATACCATAACAACAAAACAACTCTATATTTGACAGTAAAATTTACATACAATAATACAGTGTGTACCGGTAAAAATACCTTACCACAGTGAACTGCTATAGTAATAAATTTGTCATCGTTGTTTTATATTCAATAATGAATATTAACCAGAAAAAATACACTAAAACCTGTAAAACCGTTATACTTAAATGTAATTTATTATTTACCATATATATATTGATTTAGGTAACTCCGATTCTAATACAGAGGAAAATTTATACTATATATACAATTACTAAAATTAATTTGATCGGAACTTTACAATAGGTTGTGTTTTAGATTAGACGACTACGTTTATACTTATATATATATATATATATATATATATATATATATATATATATATATATATATATATATATATATATATATATATAATGTAATGAGCGTTATAAAAGCGATCTACGGCCCTAAATATAGACGGAAAACTGCAGTCAAGGATAGATCTGGAAACCTACTACGTAATAGAGATGATTTCAAAAAAAAAGATGGCAAGAATATTTCAAAAAACTTCTCAACAATGAATTCAGCTTTAGCAAGAACGTGCGGGAATCTATAACTACAATCGAGTAGAGGATAGATCTAAATGAACCTCCGAGTTTGGAAAATGTCGTCAAATGCTTAAAAAATTATAAATCTCCTGGCATTGACGGTATTCCAGCAAATATATATAAAATAGGAGGGGAAATGATGCTTAAATGTCTGCAAAAATTGTTTATTAAAATATGGCGCGAAGAGACGGTACCAGTTGATTTCAAACAGGGAGTTTAGTTCCTATATACAAAAACAAGGGTGATAAGGCAGACTGTACCAATTGCAGGGGAATTGCGCTTCTATGTACAGCTATAGTAAACTTTTACATGATAAACATATTGAACTTATATTTGCCAAAAGAACAATGCGGATTTATTATTATTATTAATTATATTTATTTAAAGACGTTTGACTGCACGGTCATTTGCGTCTCTGGTATAGATTACATACAAATTTTATAGTACAATATACATTTGGTAAAAGTAGATAGATTGCTAATATTATTACATACAAATGTATAGCACACAATATATTTTGGTTAGTTTTAAGAAAGCGAATAAATTATTAATATTACTATCATCATCATTTAAAATAGTGTCCACTGTTGTACTTTTGAAGCATAATCTCCGCTCTATATCGAACTTCCGGCATTCTGTCAATATATGTTTTATTGACAGTTGACATAGGCAGGCACTCAGTACGTGTTGGCGGCGCGTTTTTTCCAAAATGTAGGCGTGCATTAATCAACTGTGCTCAATTCTTGTACGAGCCAATATTACCTCCTCCCAACGGTTGCGGCGTTAGGATATGTGCCATTCAGGAAGAATCGGTTTTATAGCAAATAGCTTTGTACCGTTGAAGCGCTATTCCCATTCGGATTGCCAGGCTAGCTTTATACTTTTGTACAGTTCCGTTGAGATCTGTTTTAATGTTAGTTTCATATATGATGGATTTTCATGTGTGAGACTCTGTACTTTGATGCTAAGGTTACTACAGAGCAACTTGCAATGTACACCTAACGGTCTTGGCAGATGTTTTCTTGATTTGTAAAATGCGATATAATCTGGAGAATTTATTGCTTTTTCATAGACAGGATTTCTTGAAAGATGCCAGATTTTAAAAAATGTTTTAATGATAGGAAGTTTCTTCGGTCGCTGATTCGGAGTAGATCCGTTTCAGCTATAAGACTGACTGTGGGACTAGTTCTCACAGCTCCTGTGATGAGTTCGCATTGTTTTCAATTGGCTCTAGTTTTTTGAGTGTGGTAAAGTTTGCATTATTATATAGTATGCATCCATAGTCCATTTTTGAGAGCACCAGGGTTTTATGAAGTAGTAGTAGCGATTTTCTGTCTGCATCCCAGTTTGTATGTGCCACCATCTTTAGCACGTTTAATGCTTTGTAGCATTTCTTCTGTAGGGATTGAACATGATTTAACCAAGACAGATTTCTATCAAACAGGGATGCGTGTTGGCTCCTGTTCAATTTCTTCATGGGCATGATAGATCCTGCAACAACGTTTATCATCGTAAGCAGGGATTGAATTAGGATTTCGGTTCGCGCTTAGCTACCAGCACCCTCAAAATCGTAAGCCTACAATATACTGACGACTAGGTACTTTTTGGCAATAATCCGCAAGAACTACAGAAAGCGCTCGATTGTTTAGTGTCCGTTTTCGCTGAATTCGGATTAACTATAAATCATAATAAAACAGAGGTAGTCCAGGTCGACAGCAGTATGTTTAATTTTCACTTGTCTGGTAAACGGTTGTATCGTCGATTCATTTAAATACTTGGGAAGTATTGTATCGAACGGTGCAAATTTGGATTGCGAGGTAACATCGAGGATTAGAAATGCAAATGCTGGATTTAGCAAATTAACACAGATCGTATTTTGCAATCGACATTTAGAGATAAAAACCAAATTACCAGTATACAAGGCTATGATAATACCAGTCACGCTATACGAAACATGGCCAATAATGAAAAAACAAACCCGTAAATTCGAATTTCGCCACCAGATACTATTATGCAGAATAAGCAGAATATCATGAAAGATCGCGTGGCAAATGCAGAAGTGTTAACAAAATCTAATTGTTTTTCTATAGACCAATATTTAACACTGAAGCGCATAAAATTCCATTTTTCGGAAGTACTAATAATTTCCTTAAAATTAATAAATTTTATAAAAGTATTTTTAAATGTATATTTATGTTAACGTAATAATTTTTAAAAGACTAATTTTTCTTCCTTATAAGAAAGCCCCACGTTGTTTATGTCCATGGACCTCAAATTATTTAATACAGCATAGATGTGATATCATTGCAAGTAGTTATAAATTCCATACTAGACATTTTGATTTCTTCTGCTAATGTGATGTGTGATCAGCTTCTTTAGAAAATGATAAACGTATAACTTTATCAGGAATTTATCGTTTTCAGCCTCAAAGCTAGCCGATTGTTTTTAAGATCTAAATTATTCATACTTCAGGCGATTCGGCTGTAGTTAGTGGTTAGATAATCGTGAAAGTAGCCATTTCCTTGACCTAATGAATTCTCATGGTTTTGAAAGCATCGTTGATCGATCAATATTTTGTATAACCTGTGGAGTGTTAAGAATCTGTTGCACAATTTTAAAATTTAAATTTCTTCGTGATTCCGTTATCATATCATTTTAATGCGTCCGCATTTGCAGGGAGTCGGAAGTATTTCCAGTAGTAAAACAGAGTATTATTACACACGTTTAGAAAAAATGAAATAATACAGATATCCCCATCTATCGACCAATATATACACTCTATCAACTTATTAGAAAATATTTTTTGAGAAATATATAAAATAAGTTACGTTAAAATATCTGCAGTAGTTTAATTTCTTTAGCTGTAACCAAAACGGATTTTTACCTAATAGATGAAGGGCAAATGATGTTCTATTTCAGCATAGTTCTCATATAAACGTAGAAATTGGACGTTCGGTCTTAGCAATATATTTGGATTTATGTAAAGTTTTTGTCGTTTTAGATCATGATATTTTATTTAAAAAATCACACGCGTTTATTTTCAAACGTTTATTGTATTTATTTATTCGTACGTTTCCGGGTACAAGTAAAAGCCGTTTGCTACTTAATTAATTCTACAGATTACTATCCAGTTTCTCGATCTATTCTTTTGCTTGATCAGTTAGCTCCGCAATCTCTCTCCAACCATTATTTAATGCTCGCATTTGACATTCAATTAATATATGATTGACTCTTTGGTCTTTGTCTTCGTAGTCGCATATTGCGTCGTTCTTGATCCCCCATCTGTGCAACATTGTTCCATATATTCCATGTTCCGTCCTAATAGGATTTAGCTTAGTAGACGAAGTTCTTGGGAGATCAAATTTGGGTTTTTCATGATTTTACGTTATTGTCATCAAATCAACTGTGTGTCCAATTAGTTGAGCCCCGAATTTATGCGCCGGCTTCCTTGATTTGAATCGCTCTGATAGGTTTGTGTCTAGACGTATCGTAAGGGCTTCGTTGTTATTATATTTCATCCACTCTTTTACTGCAGCCTTATTTCTTCGGATATCCGGTGGAAATATATTACTCAGAACTGGTAGCCATGCGACCTAATTTTAAGGTTCGAACTCCTTACAGGAATTATATTTCACTTTTATTATTATTTTCAATATAACTATATAATATGCACGATAACAGCATATGGGCGGGAATGGTGACGGCTGTAGACAATAAACGTAGAGTATCAGGAACATTAATTGGTTTAGCTCTGCTAAAACTTAATAATTTGGAACGTGTGGGAATATCCGTGTCCTTCTTATGGGTGTCGGGTCATAGAGGTATTCCAGACAACGAATTTTTTGACTCATTGGCTAAAGACGCGTCGTCTAATGGTGTAGAGCTCTCCTTAATAACTCACAAAGATATCATTCACTTTATTCAGCTAGAGCATAGGGATCAATGGGAGCTAATGTACACTGAGAGCATTAGTCAATCGCCTCTCACTTATTACTATCATCTCCAGCCATCTCTCCTCCAACTCCCGTGGTTCTATCTCCGTAAGGGAATTGTACTCATCAGCAGATTGCGATTTGGACATCATTTGTTGCCTGACCGACTTTTCCGTATGCAGCTTAGAGAATGTCCATTCTGTACCCTCCATTCTGAACAGACAGTCTGTAACCCCGATCATGTCTTTTTTGAATGGTCTGCTGTAGCGATGTTGCGTTCGGAGCTTTACCTTATCTTCCTACGTTCTTCGAGTATTACACCTCCGTATAATGTATCGACCCATCTACATCTGGATAATCTACAATTATTTCCCCATATACCGACGTTTCTAGAGAAGTCAGCATGCTTGATTAAGATGTAGATAGTCCCCACAGTATCACGTTGGGTAAGCTGTAAAGGCACCCCAATTAAAAAAAAAAAAAGTATATATATATATATATATATATATATGATAATATCGTACGTCGATATAATTCTCGGTTACCGCACGTGCCCCACAATATTATGTACATATATATATATATATATATATATATATATATATATATATATATATATATATATATATATATTTATATGAATATAAATATCGCTATTACATTTTTAAAAAAAT